>CALNHX010002925.1:0-163689 GCA_940337035.1 Agriotes lineatus | reverse complement strand
ATTAGCTTAAGTAGTTCATTATATTAAGTGATCAGGGCTTGCTTGATAAGTAATTAATGTTGTAATACAGCTCGTATTTGTTGTTCGTGAATGAAGCTGCAACCCCTTTCAACATTCCATATAGTATTTAATAGATGTTTTATTCATATCTCGCATTTGTTTTTTGCATTTTTCCCATATTTTGTTAATCTTTCTAGAGCAGTTGATAAATAACGTCCTCATACCATTCATGGTCTTCGTGACGAGCGCTGTAAAGTGCTTGTCATATCTCAGCAACCCTGCGCAGTGATCGAAATTCTGTAAATACGTCATAAGCAAGGCTACAGACCAACCTAAAAATATCATTGCGATTGTGCTGTGTTTGATATCGTTTATTATTTTCGTGCTTATAAGTTAGTTTTTGCGTTTTTTATCTACTTCTATTTTCGTTTATTATAAAAAACAGTTTTATCAAATAAACACGAAATATTGACACAACCTATTTTAAATTTCCCGCCTGCAAGCTAGCCTGATGTTCTTAGGTTGTACTGAAAAACCATTTGGGCGTCTCGCTCTACAGTTTTTTCCCTTGCTCCACTGCACATTTGTGGTCGCTTAGATATGGCAACACCTCTAGCATACATCGGCCCTGGACATCGTTTGGTTTCTATCTCGTTTTCCAGGAAAACAAACGAAAATACAAAATCAAAAGTCCGTGAAGCTTAGGCAACCCAGTTTCTAAGCTATTCTTACCCCCAACGTATTGTTCAACAGAACCACCCCTGCAGCTCTACTGACCTCCCGTTGGGTAGTTTTATGCAAGGCTAAATAATACCGTCTGATCGAAAACCTTTATCTTCTAGAGGGCTGTGGAATTGATTTGTTAAAAATGTATGTTGACAGTCGTGGTAGTAGAGTTCACAATGGCATTTTATATCTACCAGTTTAGGGTTATGTTATTTTCACAAATACGAACATTTTCATTGAATACATAAAAATGATAATAACAAAAACAACTACAGCTATTTTAAGAAATTTCTTCCGTTTTTCATACACAACACCACTTTTTGATCAGTATTAAACATTATGTCAAAGCTAAATGATTCTGTCAAAATTGTACAGGTTAGATTATTAAGTACCTTTACTCACCACTGCCCTTAAGAAAATAAAAGTTTTCTATCATACGGTATCTATGCGTTGGGGCACTATAAATCAAATAATGTGACACCCCCTTAAGGGGCTTATTATTCTAGTAAATTGAAGTAACAACCTAATTCCCACTTGAGGGCTAATTTTGTGTCATATATACCATTTAATCGTGTTAACACTACCTGAAAACTAAATAGATATCATTCTTCTCTTCTTTAAAAAGTCCGCTGAACTTTCAGACTCAGACTCAGAACTCTGAGTTACCCAGATAGAGGTTGTAGAATATGTACATACATATACTTACATGATAGCATTGCTGGATTCGAAGGCCGATAGCTTTTTAGGAAATCTTCTGCCATTGTGTCTTGTTTATTGTTACTTGTTTCCATGATATTCACCTCCTTAGGATCGTATTCTACATTCTTCTTCCAGGGAGTTCTCGGTATTCTTTTCTACTGTGGTTCCGTTCTAGTACTCTGCATTATTTTTTTTTGTAGTTGCGCATTTATCATGCTCTTTTTTAGTCTCCAGCTGTTGTTTGCTCTGGTTGCTGGGTACCTGATTGCGTGGAGCTCTTTTGCTTCCCACACCGAGTATTTGGATGTTGTTTTCATTAATCAGTAAGCCTCTGCTGTTTTTGGTTTTAGCCAATATTACCTTCGTTTACCTTATTAACTTACTGTTTTCCTCGGCTCTCATATGGCCTGACGGAACTGCCTTCTTTGAAGTGTTTCTCTAAATCAATAAACGATATATGGCTGATATCTTTTGACTAGTGTCTCTTTTCTGGCATTTCTTTTAAGTATGACTATTTTGTCTATAATATCTTTAATATTAATCTATCTTTTAAGCACACTGATATTCTGTATTCGGCCCTCCTGCCTGAGACTCATAATACCTGTGGTTAATCTTCAGGCACCTTTTTGCCTTTCTATATATCAACTATTATTTCTCCGTCTTTCTACAGAACTTTTTTCCTCTATACTTAATCAGTTTTGGTTGTATTTTATCTATTGCTTTGCTCTGTTGTTTTTAAGATTCTTTATTATTTCCATTACTTCCTTCAGTGTTGATCTTTCCTCCTCGATATAAAATGTGTAGTACTTTGTAAAATATATTTCCAAATCATGTTTGGGAGAACCGATCGCACTAATAATTGGTTTCAGTGGGATCTGCTTCTTATGTATATTCGGTTGGTAATGATTCATTATGATGGTTGAAGCAAAACTATCGTAGTGTTTTTTTGTCGTACGAAAAGTAATAGATTTCTAATTTCGACGTGTGCAAGAGCTATTAAGAATCCCTGTGGATATATAACACGTGAAGAAGCAACAATCTAAGAACTTTCTAAACAAGATTCCAAAATCATTCTACAGGATGTAACTTAAATTAAGCAGTCTGCTCTAATATAACTAAAAAAAAGAGAAGTAGCTAAATTACTTAAGGATAACAAAGATTGTTTTTCTTAATTCCATCGATGAAAATTCACTCTCTACGCTCCACTATGACTCTAAACAGTCTAGACCTAAATTCTATAACTTATCTTGTGGAAAAGGTAACTTATGCTAGATGCTAACACTTCGATAGTATTGTTTGTAAATTATACTGTAAAGTACCGCTTGATTTCAAAAAAACATGATAACTCGTCGTATATATAGTTCACTAGAGATGCATAAGAATAAGGTGCCACTGAGGCCAATAATAGTTTCCTGCACATCATTTGGCAAAGTACTTGTACAATTCACTACAAACTTCTCTAACTAGTAAAGCAGATTCATTTGTTTTATTCCGGAAGAATTTAATCAAAAATCCCAAAGCCTAAAATTAAAAAATGATTGCAGTTTTTATATGAGTTTAGAATTACAAGCTGTATCAACAGAGATATATAAAAAATGTAATTGTAAATAATTGTCCTTGGTGCCTTGGTGGGATTGAACATACCATGTTTGTACAACGGAAATCCTTGGCTGATCAAATTAAACTTGGAAACAAATTCAATAAGCTAGATTACGTCTTGTTACATTAATATTGTTTATAAGGAGAACATTGCAAGTTTCTGGCCTTTGATTCTGATTTTTAAAATGTTGACTTTGAAATCACGTTTATTTTCGAAAATTCGTCCAAACTTTATCAACGCGGTCGTGCCCTGAGGGTATTGCAAATTCATACAAGAATGCGCTTGCAGTGCATAGAAACATGTATTGCTTATCTAACTGTAAATGAATGGTGCCGAAAATTAAATAATGGAGAAAAGCGGACCATAGATGCGCCACGGCCAGGTGTACCATGTACTGCATCAACAGATAAGATGATGGCATGTTTGAAACGCCTTGATTAGAGAAAAGTGTTGCATTTCAATTAGACAAATTTCAGAAACTTTTGGATGTAGTTCTTGAACTACTGAAAAAATACTAAAAGGGCGGCATTTTTTGTCGGATCAGAGGTACAAATGTTGTGGAAGAATCCTTCAATCAGCAGACACAAGAATTCTACGAGCAGGGTATACGTCAGTTGGTGAAAGAATGGAATAGGTGCCTTATCTGCGACGGCAATTAATTGTAATTATATTTTTGTATAAATTTTGTTCCAAAGATGGGTTTTAATTGAATATACCTCATAAATAGTATTATTTCAAATTGTTCTTCTGTATACTCATAGCAGCCGAAGTAATTGAATTAGCCTGTATAAAATCTTTTAAATTATATTCTTTCAAAATTAAAGCATACGAAGAGTATGCCCACTAACATTAGTACACAACAGAAGTAAAACATTAATATTAAATCAGTTAGCTAGAAATTAGAACGGGTACATATAACGTTGAGTTAAAGTAACGCAGTAATGCAAAATTATCTCCTTTAGTGTCTAATTTATTGCCCTATAGTAAAAGCAACCTGGATCAAAGATTGAACCAGGCTCTGCCTGTCACAAGCCAGGAGAAATCGGGGAGTGATGGAGGAGTAACACCTCCTAAAAACAACCGGGGTTCAGCTGGCCCGGCTGATGGCACCCTGTAAGGGCCCCTGACTAGGGTTACAGGTGGAGATGGTCAACGATTTGGATAGCGGAGGAGGATAATTTAATCCCAACGATGGAAAAGGCGGACGAACCACTTCAAACAAAAGGGAAGATATATCTCTAGAGCTGGGGACAGCAATATATCTAGGGGAGGTACACCCCAAAATCAAAGTTCCTGGTCCTCCAGGTTGGGGGTTGGGGCGTTGGACTTGCTCTCCAGTACCCGTAAAACCAGTAATTTGCAAAAAAGCCAAACACCCAGCCTCGGAACTCGGACGGTTTAAATAAAAGACGAATTGCGCTACGTAAAAGGACTTTGAATATAGGAACATGGAATGTGAGAGGCATTGCGAATAAAATAAATGAAGTGATATCAGAAGTCAAGCAGATTAATATGGACGTAATATGCATTACTGAGACGAAAAAGAAAGGCCAAGGGTGTGAGATTATAGATGATTATGTTCATATTTGGTCAGGAGTTCAAAAGTCGGAAAGAGCTAGCTCAGGTGTATCAATCCTCATTAAAAAAAAATTAATAATCGAATAAGGGACATTCGATATATTTCAGAAAGATGTATAAAAGTATCTGTGGATGTTTTCAATCAAGAAATTGTAATTCTCGCCGTCTATGCCCCAACTAACGATTCTCGAGATGAGATTAAAGACACGTTTTTCTGGACACTAGGTAATCAATTAGACAAAATCAAGAAAGGATAATAATAGCAGGTGACTTGAATGGAAAAGTAGGATCGAGAAAGAACGATGAAGTGGTTGGCCAATATGGAGAAGTAGTGGTTAACGACAGCGGGGAACGATTAATAAATCTATGTAAACAGTACGAATTAAAAATAACGAATTCCTTCTTTAGCCACAAAAGTATTCACCAATATACTTGGGAAAGGCCAAGTCTCAATCAGAAGTCAATAATTGATTACATTATAACCAAACAAAAATCAACCATCACAGTGTTAGATGTAAGAGTAAAACGAGGTTCCAATTGCGGTTCTGATCACTATCTAGTGGCGGCTAAAATCTTGGTACCATATATGACAGGGTCAAAAAAGACCAGAGAAGAATGCAATAGAACAAAGATGCCAGTAGAGGATTTGCCTAAATATAGTTTACACTTACTCCAACAAGAAAGTATACGTGACCTTTACCAGCGACGCTTGACTGGACTTCTTATGAATAAGGATATTAACGAAGATGTGGAAAGGGAACATATGAACATCACTGATGCCATCCATCAAGCTGCAAAGGAAGCTCTGGGCGGAACAACACATAGGAAAAAACCCAATCAGATCTGGTGGAATGCTGACATAGAACTCGCAGTAAAAAGGAAAAAGAAAAGTACAATAAATGGTTAGCCAATCAAACTATTGAATTCTGGCAGGAATATAAAGAACAAAATAGGATAGCGAGACGTAAGATAAATGAAGCAAAAAATCTGTTGTGGGAGAGAAAATGCCAAGAAATTGATAGTCTAATAGGAGGGGCTAGATCAACTGAAGTGTGGAGATGCCTTAAAAACCTAAAAGGTAATAACAACAACCGAAATACGGTAACACCAATAAAAATAGACGATTTGGAGTCCCACTATAAATCGCTTCTGACAGAAGACAGAGAAGAGTTTAAAACACTAGACAGTCAGTATCCACAAATAGAGGATAATAATTTTATGCTAGTGACAGTAGAACAAGTTACAAAGGCAATCAAGGCTATGAAGAATGGAAGAGCTCCAGGGCCCGGTGGCATTTGTACAGAGTTAATTAAATACGGCGGTGATCTACTTACAGAGCGCTTATGTAAATTGATGAACAATTGTATACAATTAAATAAAATTCCAGATCAATGAAACGTTTCACATGTAATATCCCTATACAAGAAAGGAGACAGAAAAGATAAAAATAATTATCGAGGGCTAAGCATCAACTGCACAATGAGTAGACTCTTTGGAAAGATAATAAATTACAAATTGCAGGATAATGTAGGACAGAAAATTAGCGAAGAACAAAGTGGGTTCGTACCAGGGAGGTCTTGTGTGGATAATCTGTTCATATTACAACAGTTAGGTAACGGAAAAGAGAACAGACAAAAACGAGGAGACACACCTAGCCTTCATCGATCTGGAAAAGGCATATGACTCGATTCCCCGTGGTAAATTGTGGGAGGCTTTAGAAAAATTAAAAGTAAACCCGCAATTGGTAAGAATTATTAAAGTTCTTTATGAAAAAAATACAGCTTTCATTAAACAAAAAGGTAGTCTATCACATCCTATTTATCCAACTAAAGGTTTAAGACAAGGTTGTAGTTTGTCACCTCTTCTATTTAATATATACCTTGAATGTGCGTTAGAAGACTGGAAAAACAGAGTAGGAGGAATGGGTATACCTATTGCGGGCCGCTGTTTGTTTAGCTTGAATTTTGCTGATGACCAAGTAGTCATCGCGCAAGACGCTTATGACTTGGAGTTTATGCTTCAAAGACTATTCCGAGCATATAAGAAGTGGGGTTTAAAGATTAACACTAATAAAACTGAATACCTAGTAGTTAATTCCATAGCTAGGTTCCCCATACTAATTGATGATAACGTAACTATACAACAAGTCGACCAATTTAAATATCTTGGCACTATAATTACTAACGAAGGAATGGGTTCAGCGGAAATTACTAACAGAATTGAGCAAAGCAAAAAGATTGTTGAATGTCTTAACTCTGTCTGGTGGGATAAGCACATATCAAATGAAACAAAGAAACATATAGGGAAGTCTTTGGTGGAGTCTGTGTTATGCTACGGATCGGAAATCTGGACACTCAAAGCAAACCATCAGAAGAAACTAAATACAATAGAAATGGACTACCTAAGGCGCAGTGCAGGTATATCACGGAGAGAACACATTCCTAATCAAAATATTAGAAGGATAATGCATGCAGAACAGACGGTAATAGATAGGATAGAGATGAGAGGATTAAAATGGTTCGGTCACCTCCTTCGCATGGATGAAAACAGATGGCCTCAAAGGGTTTACAGATGGACACCACCCGGAAGACGAAAGCGGGGTAGACCAAGACTGTCCTGGAATGAAGGGATGAGAAAAGCAATGCAGAACCATGGACTAGAGGAGGAAGATGCGCAAGATAGGAATAGATGGCGTTTGGCTACGGGAAGGCGGCTTTAGCTGTAGAAATACCGTTTATATATAGTAAAAGCAACCACGATAACCAAAAGAACTTGTTGGAATTGAAATTAGTGATTAATTTTTCTTTCATAATTAATAATAAAATAACAAAGTACATTGTCTAACTTATTTAACAGGAGCAACTGGTATAAGCATCCTCGATTACTCAGAGCTTTAAATATAAGAAATGATTTTTCTAAATATCGTGATCTTGCAGCAATATTCCCAGTATTTTAAATACATATGTTGCATGCCACATTCAATTTTTTTTATGCTAAACCACACTGTATCAGAAATAGTATTTTCTTAGAATCTGTGGCTAACTATAAAGCCACTAGTGTAACTATTCGAAATAATAATTATCTACAAAACGAATATCTTACCTTACCTACCTTGTCACAAGTAATCTCTCTTAATTTTATTTATTTACATCGATAATAAGGATCAGAGAGTAGAAAAGAACAGATCTGTTAATAGGTTGTAATATTTAACGGTCGGGTTGCTTCCATAAAGGACAACGAGAAACTTGCCACCGTAATAAATTGACTTTTTGTATTTGGGGCGTGTAAACGCCTTTGTCATTTTTCACTTCACGCCTCATTTATTCAGTAAAAACAACACGAAATCGAATGAAATTGCAATTTGGAAGGAATTCCGATGAAAATACAATCTGTAATCCTCTGAAAGGTCCTCTGACGATGAAATATTAAATTTAGTAGTGGATCTTCAACGGTTTTTCCTTACTGCTATGTTGTGAGGTAAAGTAACAGCCTTTTACTTTTATTAAGTCAAATGAAGGCATGTACTGTAGTATCTACATACAGTGTGGAAATAAAGTAACGAATAAATTCATTAATTTCGTTGATATTCATTTTTATGAAACAAATATTGAGGGAATGTAGCGATTTTGACCATAGGGAATAGTTTCAGCTGATTTTCAGTTTGTTATGTAATTTGTCTTTCATGATATGACGTCATCGACATTTCTTTTTAAATAACAACCTATATTTTTTATTATTGGTTTCGGTAGTATTTTTCATCCCATTTTGAACGGTATCAAATTTTCAATAGGTTCCATTTGAAAGAATCGAGAAAAATGGCCTTAAAGTTTAAATATTAAAAACCAATGAAATGAGCGAAATAAACTTTAAGACCATATTTCTCAATTTTTTTCAGATGTAAAATATTGAAAATTGTAGATCATTGAAAACAACATAGAAAGCACTACCAAAATCAATAAAAATGACATAGCGACATAAAGGTGGTTGTAGTGTATGTCCTATAATTAAACGCTATACCCTTTCAAGATTTAAAAAAAATTAATATTAACAAAGTTCATGAATTTATCCGTTACTTTATTTCAACATTGTATTTAGTTTAATGTATTTTCTTGGAAAGTAATTAAAATGTTTAATTTAAATCATCAGTTTATAAACAAGTAGTTATTGTACTTTGCTTGATGTTTATTTTTATTCAAGGTTTATTGAATTATACAAAACGTTTGCGGAATAGCATATGAAATGTTTTACTTGAATAATGTACTATAAATTGACATCTTATAAAGACAATCATAATATATTTCATCGTTATACAGGTTCCCTAAAATTGTACGAAACACGGCAATTCCATGAGTTGGAGAAAGTTCAAATACTGTTTTAGATGAGTAAGCAAAATGGAAAAAGCAATATTACTTTGGTAACTAGGCAACAAGGCAATGAGAAACAATAATGGACATAGAATTATAGATTTTTGTGTGCTACATAACCTAGTATTGATGAACACATTTTTATAGCACAAGGATGCGCACAAATACACGAGAGAAGCCCCAAGCAGAAAGGAAAAGTCCATTATTGACTACATGTTAGCAAGTAGGAGCATCAGACATTAAATAATAGACGTCCGAGTTAACAGAAGACCCGAGATAAACAGTGACCACTACCTGCTAAAAGAGAAAACGAAGATAGGATGCCAAGAAACTAGCAGTAACAATAATAAATTAGAAATACTAAAAGGCAATAGTTAAGAGACAATAAAGACCCACAGATTAACAAATACAGAAGTAGCGCTGAAATATGGTAATAAAGTTGAGGAAATGATAAATGTATTGAGGGAACCTGAAAATCGCGGTGTAGAGGAAATATGGAAAACATTCAAAAGCATTTTAATAAACGTAGCAAGAGAAACATGTGGCATATCGAAAGTAAAGAAAAACAGAAAGCAAACGGCCTGGTGGAACGACAGTGTGAAGAAAGAAATCAAAATAAAGAAAGAAAAATGGAAAGCATATCTGCGTATTAGAAATAATGACACGTACCAAGATTACAAATTACAGAGAGAAAAAGCCAAAAGAACAGTATTAGAAGCAAAAAGAGTATCTTGGGAAGATTTTGGCAAGAAAATGGAAACGGATTTCCATACGAATCAAAAATTGTTCTACAAAACATTGAAAAACTTAAGATCAGAAAACAAACGAGAAACAATCAAGCAAATCAAGGATGAAAACGGAACAGTATTAACATCAGAGAAATATGGAGACAGTATTACGAGAAATTGTTGAACAAAGGAGCTGGGGGAAAAAACCAAGAAGGAACGTACAATACAGAAGAAACCCAACAAGGTAAACATATACAGCCAAGAGACGTGAAGGAAGCCATAAAGAAGCTTAAAAAGGGAAAGGCGGGCGGGAATGACAGTATAACAGGAGAGATGCTGAAAAATATGGGCGAAAAAGGAGTTGAGATGCTAACGAAAATATGTAACCAGGCCTGGGATGACGGTAAAGTACCGGAAGACTGGACAACAGGAATCATTGTTCCAATACACAAGAAGGGAGACCGCAGAGACTGTAATAATTATCGAGGAATTACCCTGCTGAGTATAGTATCGAAGGTTTATGAGCGAATTCTGGAAACAGAATTGACACAAGTACTAGACCCACAACTTGAAGAGTCGCAAAGTGGCTTCAGGAAAGGCAGAAGTATACACGATCATATATTCACAATTAAACAGATGATAGAAAGGACAAGGAACACAAACACCAAAATATATCTAGCGTTTCTCGATCTAGACAAGGCATTCGACAGAGTATCAAGATCAATTGTTGAGGAGAGCTTAATAAAAAGAAAAATTAACCCAAAATTAGTAAGAGCTGTAATGAGCTTGCATAAAAACAATAGAAACATCATAAGAACCGATAACATGCAATCACGAGAGTTCCCGGTAAACGAAGGATTACGGCAAGGAGGGGTCTTAAGCCCAACACTATTTAACGTGGTCATGGACGACGTAATAAAAGAAGCAAGAAAAAGAGCATCAAAAGTAAATGTGGGATATCGAAACTTAGCACTAGTGCGGTTAAGTGAGTGCGCGTTTGCCGACGACCTTGTCATATTTGCAAAGAACGAAAGAGACCTGAAGAAAAATCTAGACATATGGGAAGAAGAATTAACAAGGAAAAAATTAAAGATAAACGAAGAAAAAACAAAAATTATGATCATCGGGAAATCAGACGTAGAAATAAACATAGAACTAAACGGAAAGATGATAGACAAAGTAGACACCTTTAAATACTTAGGAGTGCACCTCGACAGTAAAGGTAACCATGAAATGGAAATAAACAACAGAATAGAGAGTGCATCAAAGGTATACCACAATCTCAGAAACAACTTCCTGGGGAAAAGAGAAGTTTCAATAAAAACGAAGATGAGTATTTTCAAGTCGGTATTTGTTCCTATACTAACCTTTGGATCGGAAAGTTGGGTTCTAACAAAGAAA
Source organism: Agriotes lineatus (assembly GCA_940337035.1). Classification (NCBI taxonomy): domain Eukaryota; kingdom Metazoa; phylum Arthropoda; class Insecta; order Coleoptera; family Elateridae; genus Agriotes; species Agriotes lineatus. The sequence goes on along the minus strand of CALNHX010002925.1, from coordinate 152,593 downwards.
CTTAATAACAAAATCCAAACTATGGAGATGAAGTACCTAAGAAGAGTACTAGGGATCACAAGGATGGACCGGATTAGAAATGATAGCATAAGACAACAGCTGAAGGTGAAACCAGTAGCAGGAAGGATAGAGGAGTGTCAACTACGATGGTACGGACATCTCCAACGAATGAGTAAGAAGAGACCGGTAAAGATAATATGGGAGGCCAAAGGACAAGAAAAGAAGAACAGAGGGAGACCGAAGACAACGTGGAACCAAACCGTAGAGAAGATGTTAGAACATAGAGGGCTCACGAAGGTTCAAGCAGCAAATATGGCGAAAAACAAGAAAGACTGGAAGAAATTTATTTATAGTGATAGAGACTTATGAACATATATGCAAATAGGGGTGAAATGTATGTATACACAATACAGAAGAATATGTAATGCCTGACACTTCACGGTAAAAAGGCTTTTGATTATATATATATATATCAAATGGTGCCATGGAGAAACAGAATTTTTATTATTGTTGCAAACGTCATTAGCTATTAATAATGGCTGAATTAAGTTTAACTGTAGCTGAGAAAGTAGAAATAATTACTGGTGAAAATTCAAGATCCAATAGAGAAGTAGCTAGAATATTTAATGGAAGGCATCCAGGGCGTGCACCTATTTAACCTGGAACTGTTTAAAAAATTAATCAACTTTTTAATTTGTGTCAGGATAAATAGGTGCACGCCCTGGATGCCTTCCATTAAATATTCTAGCTACTTCTCTGTTGGATCTTGCATTTTCACCAGTAATTCTAATTATTTCTACTTTCTCAGCTACAGTTAAACGTAATTCAGCCATTATTAATAGCTAATGACGTTTGCAACAATAATAAAAATGCTGTTTCTCCATGGCACTATTTGATACCAAATTCAAAGTTGAAATTTGGGACTTTGACAAATTTATGGATAAAAATTAAAAATTCGAATTATTAAACGAAAATCGGTATCTGGGGTACTCTTGTGATTCTAAACAACTTTTCTTAATAACTTTTTGCTGTAACTTTAACGCGACGCAAAATATTGACAATACGACCCACGTTCTTCATCGTATTAGGCCAAGCTAATAACGTCATTAGCGCTCAAGGACATGAATAGATGCCTCTTGGTGAGTTGTACAACTGGTAAAAAATTCAAATCGATTCATACAAAAACAAAGAAAATACAGGGGTGCTTCCATGTAAAGTGAAACACACTGTATAACAGTATATTTTTAACTTCTTTCTCATTGAATTGAATGGATCTGATAGATTGAAAGTTTCTTTTATTGATATCAAGTAGAGATATCAACTGTTTGTCCAGCACATTGGAAATTTCTTGAGTTATTAACTATATTACCAGATGTTGGACATAACAGATGAATGGAATTTATATTTGACTTTAATGTACGTTTAGAGTATCTAAAGAATTGGTTACGGTTACCATTTACAATTTTTCCTCGTACGCAGTTCTGGCTTTTGCTAAGTTAGATTTAAGATAAGTAACAAACGACTTCTGGGATTGGACCGTGTCATGATTGAGATCGAAGAACTTAACGCTTCACCCACTTTCGTAAGGGACTTCAACAGGAGGAAAAAGTAAAAGAGCACGGTAACTCAACGTGTTAACCACGCCAGAGGCGAAACTCTTTGCAAGGGAAGGGATAGAAGAGCACGGTAACTCAACGTGTGAACCACGTCAGAGGCGAAACTCAACTGAAGTCCCTTATGAAAGTGGGCGAAACGTTGAGTTCTTCGATCTCATCATGACACGGTCCTATCCCGGAAGTCGTTTGTTACTTAATGACAATGGCCGTGAAAGCCTCAGAAATCATCTAGATTTAAGATAGTTTGAGGATATTTTGCAGGTAATATAGTCTTCAGGTCTCCGGCTTACACAGTAAGTATTCCATAAGAGTAGTTTTTTCTTTATTTTCTTTTTTAATGAATTGTGTACCCAGGGCTTGTCTCAAAAACATTTTTTGTGTAGAAACAAGTTAAGTTGTTGCGTTTTTAATATTTGACCATTCGCTTTCAACATTGCTATCTAAATCAAAATTAATATTACTTAAAAACGAATTTATTGCACGATAATCTGCTGTATAATAATTTTTTCTTGATTAGCTTTCTTTTGTACATCGTAGTATGTTAATTTCAGTTGTTCATAATGGTAGGTTATGCCGTGGTCGTCGATTTGAACTTAGCATTTTGCTCCTCATACTGTCAGCTTCTTCAGAAGTTTTCTAAAGAAACGTCAAGTTTAAATGGATGACCACGGCATAACCCGCAAAAACCTGCCATTATGTAAAACAGCCATGAATGCCTGCATTCAAATAATTTCCGTTGTTGTGATGATAATATGATCACTGTTACCAATGAGTTGTTCGTAATTAACGGTTGTAACCAGTTTTTTGTCGGTTGTCAGTACAAGGTCTAATAGGGACGGAATCTGGCCCAGTCTGTATCTCGTTGGGTTTTGAACGAATAGGTACAATGGTAAACTATTATACATATTCACAGAGACATCTAATTGACTTCTTGATTTTGGTTGACTATACCAATGTTTGACCAATCTATATCAGGAAAATTAAAATCACCATAAATCACGATGGTTTTATTTTGATTGGCAGCAAGTTCAGTCTTTTTTTTTTTCTAAATTATCATCCAAGTTACAATTTGGAGGAGGATAAACAGCGCTAGAAGAAATTTATTGTCTCCTAATTTAATGTAAATCCAGAGAAATTCAATGTTTTGATTAAGATAGTCAGTGTTAAGATGCAATTTTTAAGTTCTCCAGTTCATTAGCAACGTAAATGCAAACTCCTCCTCTGCATCTAGATCGATCGTTTCGGAACAAGGTATAGTTGGGCAATGCTAATATGTTACCGCAGATGTTTTGATGTAGCCAAGTTTTGGTTAAAATAATAAATGTCGGTAAGGTTTTGTTTATAATTTGTGCAAGCTCGTCAATTTTGGGTAGTAAAGACTTTATGTTTGTGTATAACATTTTTATAGTTGTAAAGGTTCTCAATAATTTAAATTAAATTAAATAAGATATATAGAAACAATTTTTCCAGTAATTATTAAACAAAGTATACATTAAAAAGCAATTATACGAAAAAGTAATCGCCAATGTTAACAAAACAAAAAAATGGAAGCACAACGGGAACCTTTGGAATATGCTCTGAAATGGAAGGAGAGCAAATACATAAAAAATTTCAATTTGATAACGAAAATATGGGAAACTGAAAGAATGCCTAAGGAATGAGAAAAAGCAAGGAATGTTCCAACTACAGAGTCATATCACTATTAAATGTGATGAATATTGTCCAATATGATACAAAAAAGATTAAAACATTACAGCGAATTAAAATAGAGAGTAACATATGGTTTTCCACCAGGAAGATCAACCAGTGATGCACTGTTCATTCTAAACCAGATTCTAGAAAAATTTTATGAGTATGGAAAGATACGAATGTGATTTACCTATTGACTTTAGACAGGCATTCGATAAAGGACATAAAGGTGAACTTTTATAGGAGGTGAAAAACACAAAGTTACCAACTAAGTTAATAAATATCACACTGACATTATCGAACACAAAAGCAGTAGTTGCACTAGTTGAAGGAGACTGATGAATTTTCAACTAACTCGGGAGACCAACAGAGGGACGCCTTTTAATTATGTACTAGAAAAGGTAATAAAAGAAACGAAAGGTACAATAACAAACAAAGAAGTTCAGATTATAGTGTACGCAGATGATGTTTGGATCATAGCCAAAACACAAAGAAGTCTAGTAGAAACCTTAGAAAACTACAAGCAGCAGTAAAAAATATGGATTTGGAGATAAACGAAAACAAAACGATATTCATAAAATTACAAAGAGACGGAATTGTGCAAGATATAAGAAGAATTAACATTCGAGAAAGTGAATATATTTAAATATTTGGGCTTGTAAATTGTCAACACGAATGAGAGTCACGATGATATAAAAGATATAAAAAATTATATATAAAACATATATTAGTAAGAGCAACGAAACAAGGAAAGTTGTCGTTAAAAGTATACTTAATGAAATATAGCCCACCTTTTAATATTTATTGTTTATTGAAAAATAAACATTGGTACAGACATAAAATATATCGTTATAAAAAAACAAAGTTAGGGTAGTTACTTTCAAACCAAAACTTAAAAAAGGTATTAGAAGCAAATGTAAAATAAGTAATAAATAAATAAATAAAATGCAATGTTAGCTTCGAGCTATGATTATCTGTTCAAACTATTTTTGAACATGAATTTAGTGAATAAAGTGAAATAAAGTAAATACAAAAGTGCACGCAATTAGCCTACAAAAAAACTGTATAAGTTGCGCCAGATAAGATATGGGTCAAGTTTCTGTGTCGCGATAACAACTAAATGTAAACGACACACGCAACAAGTGCCAGTTCCTTATATTTCAAAACAGACGTTGCAGGTTTTAATTGTGTATTATATCGCATGTCAAAGGCACAGCGCAGCAATTTTGTAACTAGTGGGTCAAGATAACAAACTTAGCGTTTAATATTACGCACATATGATTGTAATTATTTATAGTAGGAAGTAAATATGGCATACATTTATTGTATAAAAGCTATGTGATATGTATTAGAATTTAATATACGTTCAACCACGAATGTGTATTCATTGATGGGGTTAAACACAGGCTAAAATTGTTTGTAACGAGGTAGTCAGGCCTAGCTACTTCCCCCTATCTCTTAACAACAAAATAAACTCCAACTCCTGCCGAATAAAACTAAACTGGTTTTACAACAAACATAAAAGGTGCTAAGTTCCAAGTAATTTTGGGACACATCTTATACATTATCTAATATACTTCTTATACCACGGTGATGCAAGTCTAAGTAGTGATTCATCAGTGCTGCACGACGAAGTGTAATGTCAGAATGATTGCAAGCCTTGTCCAGTAATACCGTTTACGACGTGTATTAATTTTGTTGATAGCATCTAGTACAAGGTCCGGCAAAATGTTTTTGTTAACGGTTAAATTTTTATTCAAAAATAAAACAAAAGGTTCTTCAGAAAACACGGAAATTTTATTTTTTAAACATTACATCAGTCAAGTGACCTCCTTCTCGCTGCTGGCACTCTTGAAGCTGCTCTTACCCTTTCAGCATTTTCAAGTATGCGTACAGAACGAGTTTGTTCCTTTTGCTTTTTCTTTGGCACATGAGTCAGTAGTGCGAAACTTGTGTACCCACTTTTTAATTGTTATTCGACTAGGAACTGCATCTCGTGGATTTAAATGAAAGTAACGACGAAATAAACGCTGGGTGGTTACAACAGAATTGTTATTTTTAAAATAAGCTTCAACCGCAAACGAACGTTGAATATTTGACCAATGCTCTATATTCACAGCTAAACTGACATTTCTCGCAAACACTTTTACAACTTCCTTAAATTTCCATTTATCGCGAAAGCATGGCGACTTGATTTGAATTTATATCGCATTATATTATGAAATGAATTAACTTTGAAAATGGATACGTCATTCTGCTGGACCCTGTAGAAGCTATAATCAGAAGTGGGATTATCCCCAAAAATAATTCGGCTTTTCGCTGTAAGTGAAGTGAAATCACCATCGCTGTGGTTTAAAGATTTGAATTTGTGATGTGTCGATCTGGCTGGACTCTGTACAGGGTGGGCCAAAGTAGACGCTTTCTTATGGAAACGTTTTTCAAAATTCGTCGATTTCTTTAAGTCCTTCTAGCTTTTTTGTTTTAAGGAATAATTGATTTCTGTAAAAACTTTCTTATAGCAGTTTTTGGTATAGAATAGGCTGGTGATTTTTTTTTTAATACAGGGTGATTCGTAAATTTGCTGCAACAAAAATTTTCTTTTTTCTTATGGGACACCCGGTATATTTAAACATTTTTTGTTGTCCTTAAAATTCTCTTTTCAAAAATATAGAATACTATATGTCTAAAGTTAGCATTTTACGGTATATTTGGCTTTAAGTTAAATAAACTAAAAATATTAAGTAGCCATTGTGTCATAGCGCCGCATGGCCATTGTTTTAAACCAACATTAGCAATATTTATGACGAAAACAAAGTTGGCGCTAACTAAATAAAAAAAAGTATATAGGGTTACAAACATTTAGAACAAATAACAAAATTAATAAAACATATTACCACCAAACGATATGTCCTTTTATAACATATGTTCAAACTGGGCACCGTTCTGATTAATACACAAACGGCAACGTTGTTTGACAGCATTTGCAGCATTTCTTAGCTCAAATTTAGAAATTATAGCAAATGCATTTTGCACTGCTTCCTCTTGCAATTCTCTTGATATAATCGGTTGTCTATATGTCAAATCAATTTTCCCCAAAAATAGCAGTCTAGGGGTGTCATATCGGGGGACTTCACTGGCCAAGCGATTGGACCTTGGTTCCCTATCCACTCTTCACCAAACTGCACTTTTAAGTAATTAGTTATAACTCTTCAATTATGAGGCGCTGCACCATCTTGTTGGAAGGTGGAAATTTAAATAGACACGGATAAAAAACCAGATTCTGTTCAAATTCAAAAGCTATTCGACTAATTTGACAGCGGCCAACTTTGTTTTCCTCATAAATATTGCTAATGTTGGTTTAAAACAATGGTCAAGCGACGCTATGTCACAATGGCTACTTGATATTTTTAGTTTATTTAACTTAAATCCAAATACACCGTAAAATGCTAAATTTGGACATATAGTATTATATATTTTTGAATAGAGAATTTTAAGGACTACAAAAAAATGTATAAATATACCGGGTGTCCCATAAGAAAAAAGAAAATTTTTGGTGCAGCAAATTTACGAATCACCCTGTATTAAAACAAAATGCACCAGCCTATTCTACACCAAAAACTGCTATGAGAAAGTTTTTACAGAAATCAATTATTCCTTAAAACAAAAAAGCTAGAAGGGTTTAAAGAAATCGACGAATTTTGAAAAACGCCCCCTAGCGGCCTAACGGTTTACGATAGCAAAATTCTGTTTGCACCAGTAACTTTTTCATAAAATTTAAGCTCGGGAGATGTTGGTCAAAATTTTTCTATCTTTGTCAGGAACATGAGTTTCCATAAGAAAGCGTCTACTTTGGCCCACCCTGTAGAAAGGAACGAATCTGGGTCAGGACCGATTTGGATCGAATCCAAGTTTCCAGTCCGGATTCCTTCCGAGGTTCGAAATGGTCGCGAAGGTGTTAATTATCGCAGACATTCATTCCTTTGGCATTACGTTATTCAATCCAATACAATACAACGTTTTGTGAAAGTTGACGGGGAATAGCAAACGATGATGGTGTTCGTTTTAGAGCCTCGTCACATGACACGGCCAGTGCTGCATGCTTTTTTATCAGTTATCAGTGATTTATGGCTTTTGGCATCTTTGTAGGTGCCCATTTGAAGTTTGAAACATAAAAACATACCAAATTACTCACCGCATGACCACTGACCAAAAAAAATGTACTATTTAATACCAAATGTCCTATATCAAACCAACTGCTCGCCCCTACAATAGCGACTACACAGCGAAATATCACAAATACGTATTTAGCAGTTGTTAAATATTTGTGTGGTGAGGGGTTTTTAACGAATTTGTGATATTTTCAAACCACAGGCTCCAGCAGTGTTTTATTTATATAGTGAAATATTGAAAAATGTACATTCTGTAGTGGTACATTCTCGTACAAAGGTGGTAGAACAGCAAATTTAACGAGGAATCAGGAAGGGGAAGAGGAGTGAATCCGGGTAGCGCAGTTGGGAAAGCGCTATAGGCTTGCATTAAGTAAATCCTCAGTTTGAATCCCGCAGGGGCTGGTATTTTTCTGCAGCCGTGGCGATTGGAATCGGGATTCGGTGAGACTATTCACAGTTGGGCACCAAATTAACTATGCACTACTGAGAACTACAGACCTAAGAGACTAACAAGGTCAACACATCACCAAGAGACACACCTCACACAATGATTGCTGGGCAAGTACTGTAACGATTTGGGGCCTTTGGGACGACTTCTCGTTATGTAATTACGCTTAATTATACTTTGGAATAAAACGCACGTGTTCTTTCATGAACCAAATATAATAAACTCAATAAACTTTTGTTATCGGATCGTTGCCTACACAACGTATCTTTGGCAACTCTGATCCGAACGTAACAGTACAGAATTGATTTAACCTGGATGATCATGATCTTCGTGTCTAAATCATTTTCTGATTGGTTTCACCTGGATGACTATGGTCTTGTGACTGGAACCATTTGGTTAAAGGAAAGACATTTTGAATATGTGAAATGATTAATTGCTATCTGATTTTCTGTGTGAAATCCCATGTGATGGCTGTTCAGGAACATTCTTTAATGGTCAGAAATAACCCAGCTTAGATATTGGGCCGAGAGCGTCTCAACGTCAAGCTGTCTTTGAGCTATCTTAAGAACATGTATCACTCTGATGCAAGTCCAAGTAGTGATTCATCTATGACAAAGTATTATGCCAGAATGACTGAGAGCCTTGTCCAGATTAGTTGTATTTGCTAAGTGTATTCACTTTGTGGACAGAATTTAGTAAAGCTATTACGCAAAAATATATATTTCAAAATAAACTTAAAATGTATATTCTTCGATTAAAAAAAATACCTAAGATCTTGTCACAGTCGCTCAACATACTTTGGCATTTGCAAATTGCATAATTAAGTTATGGAAATGTGTATTATTGTGTATAATTTGCTGTCCCTAAAAATTTAGTGCTAGATGCGATCCCTTCTGCTTCATTACTGATACGACCCTGATTAGTAAGAAAGTTAAGCTATGGGTATATAAATTGATGATACGATCGCTAGTTACATAAGCTGCAGCAATTATATCTCACAAAAAGAGAAAAAGAGCAATTAATTACGAGTCTTCAAGAAAAAATCTGAGGAAAATATTAGCAGCCTAAGGAATGGAGAGTGGTAAGATGCGACCCAAGATGAATCACGAACTGAGCGAAGAAGTCGGTGACGAAGACATAGTGAAATTTATTAAAGCTCATCGCATAAGATGTGATAGAACAAATTTTAGAATGGAACCCAAAGAAAACAGACCACGAGGAAGGCCAAAAATAAGATGGCATGATGAGGGAAGAAAAGACTTACAAAAGATAGAGATTCAGAATGGAGGGAAATTGTAAAAGCAACATCTCACAACAAACTATAAGCAGACGATACTATGGGCAAGTAAAAACAAGTTTAATCCATCTCAATAATACTACATTACGTTACAAGATCGTTAAGTGCATTAGAATAGGCCGAGTAAAAGCTACAAATAGAAGAGTCAAGTTTTTCTATTTTTTGAAGGCTGTTGCAACAAGGCAATTAATGATTGATTGTTTTATAACATTTATAAAAATAAAAATACCATTGGATACTGCTATTGCTTGCTTAAATAAAGTGTGATTGTTGTTTTCATAGAAACCAAATACAAAATAATGTTCTATAACAGTTCTAAGACTATTATAGCTACTGTCTATCCAGCCAAAAATAAGCCCTGCATCATCTTTATATGAAGTTAGCACAGAAATCGTTAATTTAATGCATCACTCTCGTTATTTACGAGTGCGAAAAGGATAGCATTATGATAGCACGTTCCTGGAACTTTGGAAGTGGATTTGACTAGCACGGTATGTGCCTGTAATAGTATATTATACATCAAGGTAGCAAAGCGCAGTATTATAACCTGAGCGCATATTAGATACCGAGCGTGCAGCTCGAAGTATCTAAAGCGCGAAGGTTATAAGACGATTCGCTACCGTGGTGTATATACTATTTTTTGCACTACCAAACGGCTTACTACCTAAATTCCCAACAAATTTCGAAAATATTTTAACTGTCAACCTGACAATACAGCTCTTTAAAACGTCAAAATTAAAATAGTCATATTTGGTAACTTAGCAATTTATTAGTTACCACGGTGAAAATTGTTTATTTTACTTTCTCTCCCTTGGTGGAGAAAATCAACTTCACGACCTAAAGATAGGCCAATAACGGTGCGTTCTGAGACTAGTAGTGCAAAAAACACGTTATTGCCGACCTTAATGCTAAATCCCTAGATCAAATGAAGATGTTATTAGTAAATAGTAAAAATAACTACATATATTGACAAAATTATTTTGAAAAAATTAAGAGTCGTTAATACAGAACTTACAGATAAATTACATCATTTTTAAGGATTATTTAAGATTTTTCACAGATTTTGGTGAAAACGCCGGAATTGTAGGCAACTTTGTATGCGTCCATAAACATGATAAACATTTGACTTATCCTTCACATTTTTTGAGGTTATTGCCAGTACAGTAAGGCTGGAAACAATCTTGTAATGGTAGTCTCTTTAAGCATAAAGTAATACACAAGGAGACCTGGACCTCGCCCGGAGAAAAAACACAGAACCAAATAGATCACATAACAATAGAAAGAAAGTGGAAAAATATGTTAAGCGATGTGAAAGCAATGAGAGGGGCAAATATAACTATAGACCATACGTTACTGCGAGCAAAGATAAAGATCAAACTACGGGCAAACAGGGAAAGGATAACAAAACAAGAGGAATATAACATTTAAGGGCTAAAAGAAGAAGAAGTCAGAAACCAGTACAAAGAAAAGTTAAAAAGTGAATAGGAAAAACAGAAAAATAAAGGAAATAGAAATGTAGAAGTATGCAATAAATGCAAGACTAACATAAAAGAAGCGGCAAAGAAAGTATTAGGATACAAGAAAACAACACAAAAGATGTGGCTATCTAAACATACATGGGAAAAAATAGAGGAGAGAAGAAAGATCAGATAAAAAACATTGACAAGTAGAAATGAAAATGAAAGAGAAAGACAAGAAAAGTTATACAGAGAAAAATACAAACAAGTAAAAACAAGTGCAAGGAATGATAAAACGAAATATGTAAAAGAAACATGGAAGGGAGCAGAAGAATCAGCAAGGAAAAATTATATGAAATCCCTATACAACATAACTAAAGAAATAACACAGAAGAAAACTATAAATGAGATAAGGGTAAAAGACAAACAAGGAAAAATCCTGAAATCGGACATAGAAATAGAACAAAGATGGATCGAACACTTTGAAAAAATATACAAGAGAATAACACAGGAAGATACAGAGGAAGAAGATCACCAAATAAATGTAGAAATTAACATGAACGAGGAAGCGATTACAAGAGAGGAAATAAAAGCGGCCATAAAATTGTTAAAGAACCACAAAGCAGTAGGAGGAGATGATATTCCAGCAGAGGTTATAAGGGAAGGAGATGAAATGAAAGTGGAAATAATGCACGAAATTGTTCTCTGAATGTCATTTTTTGGCAGTGGTCTATTATGATATGTTTTTCGGACTTTTTCCACAGACAGTGGAAAAAGTCCGAAAAACATATCATAATGCACGAAATATCAAGAGATCCAAAAAAAACTGTTCCTCAGCGGGCTGTGGAAATTCAACGTATGAATAATATGTTGGTGACACTGTACGTCAATGCCAAATTCGAGGTTAGCAGGTTAGGTTTTCCGTCAGTTATGACACAAAATGACGCAAATCCTAACCTGCTAACCTCGAATTTGACATTGACGTACAGTGTCACCAACATATTATTCATACGTTGAATTTCCACAGCCCGCTGAGGAACAGTTTTTTTTGGATCTCTCGATATTAAACAACCTATGGGAAAAAGAAGAAATACCGAGAGAATGGAAGGAAGAATAATAAGAATACCAAAAAAAGGAGACAAAAGTGAATGCTCAAATTGGAGAGGTATAACGTTGCTACACATATCAAGAAAAATACTTGCGAGAATACTGTTAAACAGAGTTAAAGTGGGAGTAGAAAAGACATTAAGAAACAATCAGGCAGGATTTAGAAAGAGGAGACCATATATAGATAACATATATATTATGATACATAAAGATCAATCATATTAAATGAAAATTAAAAGAAATAAAATTGGTATATTAATACAATCAAATTTAGGAAATTTTAAATAAGATTGTTGGCTAAAAGTTGAATTGGGTAATACAGATTAAATTAGAGACAAAATGGAATTTATTTGGAAAGTTATAACATCTGAGTATTCCGTAATGATGATGGAAGATAAGATAATGTTAGTATGAGACAAATATGCTTGCTATGAAAATAAATAAGTAGTATGTATAGATCAGATTATTTAATTTTAAAAGTGGGCAGTAATAATCGTAACTATATAAAAGGAGAATTTTGTTTAAAATACGATGATTAATAACAAACTAAAAATTATGTAAAAATGTTTTTTGAAAAATATATTCAGAACAAATAGAAAACTAGAAAGTATGCCTTTATTTGTGTGAGTATTTGGTTATATACAAATAAAAGGGTTGTTAACAAATCTACGAGGTGAAGATAAGTGAAAATATAAACTAGAGTTGATACAAGCATACAATCGGTGAAGAGATTGTGGAATACAGTTTAATTAGTTACAATTACAAATAAGAAGAAGACAACAATATTTGAATGGATTTGAATTTATTGGTGCATGCAAGGTGTAATTAATAGTCATTACTGGAGTTGGAGATTCTACGGAGGACTGGAATCATTTTGCTGGGGTTTGTTGGCATGGCTTGGTTACTACAGAATAGGAGCTGCGGACAAAGGAAATTAGTTTGGGTATTATCTGTTAGTTGAAATTTACCAGGAAGCTGATATTGACGGTCGCACACGGGGATGTAAGGAGTGAAGTTGGATCTGCAGGAGCCCAGAGTTTTGACTTTAGGGAGTTCTTTAGTTGGTTGAAGGTACATCGAGGATAGGCTGACATTGAAATTAGCTGAGAAACGTCAGAATCAGTGGTGTTTGATGTGAGTAGCAGAAAAGTGAAAGGAAGTCAAGTTTGTTTTAGTTAGTTCTAATAAGGAAAAGGAAAACAATTAATTGAGTAAAATAAAATAATAACAGTACTTACTTTGGTGAATTAGTCATTGATTTGTGAAAGGGAAAGGATATTTGTCAATTTTGATTTTGTTGTGGCTTTATACTTCTTAAAAGTCAAACTGACATTTAGTAACAGTCAGTGGTAAACAATGGAAAGAAATGGAAGACAGGTCAAACTATAACAAAAAGAAAATGGCGATGGGCAGGGCATATAGCCCGAATGGGACAAGAAAGATGGACAAAGATAACCACCGATTGGAAACCATGGCCAAGGACGTCCAATAAACAGATGGTACGATGATATAAGGAAAATAGCAGGAAAACGATGCATGTTGATGGCGCAAGATCGTGAAAGATGGAAGGAGATGGAGGAGGCAATGTCCGCATGCGAACGGGAGATGCTGATTAAAGAAGAAGATAGTATAAACAATAAGAAAAACAATGTTTCCATTTGCCGGAGTCCTACGTAACCGCCATCTTGGATTTTACAAAATGTGTTGCGGATATATTGTTATTATTTTATATAAACATATAGTCGCTTTTGATTTTTAAAATGCCAGAGTTTTGTCAACAAAGAATAAATAAAGTTATTCTGACACAAAACGTGTTACCAGTTAATTTTAGCCGGCAGTCTAGCTTTAAAAGTATACACCAATACATGGTGGTCCTTCGAGCCTTCTAGCAGTGGAATAAGCAAAAATTTCTCAGAACAAAATACTTCAATTGCCGTATTGAAGAAGCCATTGTTCAGAAATGTCTTTGCCCGAAAATTCACTGAGAAAATCTTCAAGAGCCAATATAGGAAAGACCCCAGTTCAATACAGTCCAAGCAGCCCAAGCAAGTTATTTGAAGAAAACAAGAAAGAAATAGTTCAACATAGTTCTGACAAAACGTCCAAAAAGTCAAATAAAACGTCACAAAGATCTGAAGGAATTCTTTCTACTACAACAAAGAAAACTTCAAGTAGCCGCAGAATCAAAGAAATTGAAACGCATTAATAAATTAGAACAAGAAAGAATTGAAAGAGAGATTGCAGTAATCGAAGCACAGGCGTTGTTAGAAAAGGAAAAAATTTTGGAAAATGAAAGTGAACTAAGTAGAAAACAAAAAGTATGTAATTCATCTCATGCAAGTGTTAAAAGCGATGTGTCTTATGCAGGTAAAGTTACATCTTGGTTACAAAAAAGCAATCCCTCATTTCAAGAAGGTAAGGAAAATAATGTCAATGTAATAGAACCAAATCGTCATATATGCTCAAATGATATATCGGAAACCATGATAAAGCAGTTTACATTTGCTACTGAAACAATGACAGAAGTCCTCAAATCTTTTTCTACTGATAAACGCTACGCGTCAAATGATGAAAACAGGAATGCATTTCCTAAAATAATGGGAAAAGAATTGCCAACATTTAACGGAAACGTAGAAGAATGGCCAATGTTTATAGCTCTTTATAAAAGATCTTCAGAATTATGCCACTTTACTGATGAAGAAAACATGATTCGTTTGTAAAAGTCACTCAAAGATGAAGCTTTAGACAGTGTCAGATCGTTATTCATTTCACCCAAAAATTTGCCAACAGTAATTCAAATCCTCGAAACAAGGTTTGGTAGACCAGAATTTATAATAGAATCGATGATAAACAAAGTAAAGTCCATTGGCCAAGTAAATAATCATATACCACTTTGAATAATCAAATTTTCAAACATCATTCAAAATCTGACTGCGATAGCGTCATCAATGGAAATGGAAGCATATCTTATCAACCCACAACTCCTTAATCAACTAGTTTCAAAACTGCCTGTGAATCTCCAGTATCAGTGGGCAAGAGAAGTTCTGCAGAAGAAATTTGCGCCGCCATTCCTGTTACATTTTTCAGACTGGCTTGTTACGGTATTAAATGCTCAGATCGACATTGATCAAGAGCACTGTCAAAAATCGGGTACAAACTATAGGGTTCGCCGGCTTTACTAAAAAGGACACAGATCTTAATGTGCTGGAGCAGATTTTGTTGCTCCGGTTACCTGCACTTAGCTCAGACGGGAAGGCGTGGTTCGAGAGTACCAAGAAAAACCGACGGCACTTACCCTAAAGATTGCTTAAAAGAATTGCCTAAGGACGCCACTCGTTTTGATAAATTAACAGCCCTCGTGACCCAAAACGAGAAATATCACAGGGCTCTACTGAAGATGCGCTGGGTTAGCTGCACGCTGCGAAGCGTCGTCCACTAGGTTCCCTCCAAGTCGGGCGGTCAGCACCAGGTGGCCTTAATGACTTACCGTATGACCACCTCCCTAAAGGGGCTCAAAAGAATTTACTCAAGCCAAAAACTGTATGGATTTTCCAATAAAAGCACGTGTTCTAGCTTCACATTTGATTACACTTGGCTTTTTGCCACATTAGGATTGAAGATCCACAGATTGCAGGTTTAAGTCAATTAAACAAACTAAGTGTGACTATATTATTGTTTAATGAATGAAAATCGACACACACAGGGCCACAAGTTGGCCATAAGAAGGTAACATACACCCTAACTGAAAATTGTCGGGGGTCCCAAGCAAAAGTTAACTTAATGACGAAGTACAATACACAAGTTATTTGACGAAATTAAATTCGCAGGCGCAAAGTCCTACAGCATGCGAGGCACAATAAACCTACAATTCGGTAGTACTTTCGCGACACATTAAATCAGGAAGCAAGACAAAAATACATTGGTAGATCCTACCTTTTATAGCTAGAACACCTACTGCGTTGACGATGACCGAAGGCTGGACCGGATCCTGGAGAAGCTTAGTGGCCGCCTGCAGCAATACAGCTCCCCAAAGGGTTGTTGAAGGGCTTTGCCAAAAGCCAAGCGGTGACTGCAGAAGGTCGAGGACTGCAGAAGACGGCGTCCACAAAGACCAAGGTTACGTCCCGCAGCGAACGTAGAACAGGATTGCCCAAAGGGGTTGAGCGAAGGCAGTGGCCAGCGGCCCGAAAGAGTGTTGAATTAATTCGAGGTGAAAACGGTAGTCCCCGGGAACGCAGAAAATACTTTGGGTTCGGCACGACGTGGTAGAATTTGCAAAAGCAGATATTTCCCACTCACTATGAGAAAATTACGTAGGCTTCATAAGGCGTCTTGGAATGGATGTGCAACAGGATGCAAAGTAACTTTCCCCCGGCTCTGGGGGTCGAAGTAAACGAAATCCAAAACGCCCGCCCAAACCGGCGTCGGCCTAACCCACACACGTCCCGCGGGAACTTTATCACTTAACGAGCTATCTGCTTCAAAGCCTGCAGCAGAACTGACTTAAGAATTTAATTAACACGCGAAGAACACAACCCCCGTTCCCCGCTATCATGCAATCATCCTTTTCTTACCGCTGTTAAAGGAAATCCTTCCTCTCAAGAAAATATTAATGCGTAAGCGTTGAACAAGCGAAAGGGCCTTGGAACATTCGAGAAAGAATTTGTTGTTGGTGCAGCAAGTCCCAGGGTATTGAATTACTACAGAAAATTCCCCGAGGGCCGGGTTGAATTATCGCCAAGCAGGAATAGCCTTCGAAACCTAATTTCTTTGTTGCGTGAAACAAAGAGGGTTATTCAAAATTTGTTGGATGCATATCAGTTCCATGAATTTCTGGCTACAGGCGCCCGCGCGCCGGGATAAATAAAGCAATTAGCACACGCCGCAGAAGTGCTTTCAAAGAAAATTTCCATTGGTTGCGTGCATGTTAGAGTTTGGCCCAAATAAATTCGGTTGCAGATTTCAGATGCAGGGCCGGCTTTGCGAAAATTAAATCGGCCATGCTTTAGATAAAAAAAAACAATATCACACCCCCCTTACTAGAGGTCAATTTCCTAAATTGATCCTTAGGACAACTAAAGAAGTTGCTAGAAGAATGGCTTAACCTAGGGTGCGGATTGAGATAGCCGTCACTACTCGGGATCCCAATCACGCGATGACGGATAGCGTCAAGGACAGAGTGAGAAGGAAGAAGAATTTGCCAAAAAGACCGGTTACGCCGGTGGAAATTACGTAAAACCCCAATCAGGTACTGACGGTTCGGTGAAGCCTAGAACACCCCTCCCCGGACCAGAGAATCGGGCGACAAATGCAAAACATAATTTGTCCCAAAGGAGGGTACTCTGCCAGGGGTCCCATTCGACTTGGCGATCGGAACTCAACATCAAAAGTGTTCAAGAACATAAAACACGGACCACTTTACCCCGGTAAAGGGTGGTGCCCACATCTCAAAATAATACCGACCATGGCCGAGCGACCATGGCACGCGCCTATGGGGTGACGGGTAAGCAAGGCGACCGGACCCACTGCCTACTCACTATCCGGCCCCATGACACGGTTTGAAAGGAAAAGTGCCAAAGGCAGAACGGGTGAGGACAATGACAGGTGTCGCCGGACACACGGTAAAGGGAGGATAGAACGAAAGAAGAAAGATGAGGGAGAAGAGTTGGTATCCCACCTGGGATTTGGGTTTTGCTCGTGAATGAGCTTGTCATAATAGGGTATAAGTCATCACTGTGCACTCTTCCGTCCAACCTACCAATCGAACACAGGGTTACGAAGCCCCAAGGTTCGCAACCTAACTCTCGAAGACCCGTTGAAGAGGGCACGCGAGGCGTCACGGGATCAGCCTCTTGTGTTTGTCCCACAGCAACAAACGATCAAAGAAAGAGGTAGCCACGAACGACAGGAGTCTCGAAGGCCTTGAAGGCCGCCTAGCCTAAACTAACCTATCCTATTCTAATGAAACGAACAATTATATACAACAGTATGTCACCCATGGTTAATCCATTGTGACTTGGGGATTATTGAAGACCAACGACTTAATTATCAACTGGACTGGGTTTTAGGTCCTTTGCGTGCCAAATGCCCTTAGAAGCTCCACTCTGATCCGATAACTCATAAGTGGCCAGCGAGACTTTTCTCGAGATATAAAAGGGGCCTACAAACTTAGGTGCGAGCTTTGCATTGAAATGCTTGGCTGCATCAGAGAGGACATAATTCCGGCGCCAAACAGTGTCACCGACAGCAAAAAGAGCAGGGCGCCGCCTCAAATCATAAGTAGCCTTAGAGGTCCTATATGCGGATTCCAACCGCTTCACAATATCGTCATAAAGAGGCTTAAAGGCAGGTGCACGACGCAAGAGATTATCGCGGCCAGCTATCTGGACATCACCCACCTCTACTTCCTCATCGGGGGCCTCAGCCTCATTACCTTCCAACTGAATTTCCCTTCCAAAGTTAGCAAAATAAGGGGACATTCCAATGACTTCATGAATGGCAGTCCGTACTGCACATGCGACCTTAGATAGATACTTGTCCCAGTCACGGTGATTATCTTTGACGTAAGAGGCCAACATGGTCTTTAAAACCCTATTCACCCTTTCAACGGGATTTGCTTGCGCATGATAATATGCGTTGAAGATGATTTTGGATTTATAGTTATTCGCCAAGGTGCGGAATTCTTTGTTACGAAACTGGACACCATTGTCCGCTAGAATAAATTGAGGTGCTCCAAAAAGCAAGATAACGTCATTCTCAATCTTTTGGGAAACCGCGGCAGCGGTAGCTGCTCGTAATGGAAAGAACAGGGTAAACTTAGTGAAGCAATCAGAGACAGAGAGAATGTATACATAGCCCTGCCTAGAGCGTGGTAACGGGCCTACGATATCAATGGAGATCATTTGCCAAGGTTTGTTTACTATTGGATGGCGAGCCATCAGTCCGGCAGGTCGCTTTTGTTCCGGTTTATGTGAAACGCAAGTTGTACAACGATTTACATAGCGCGCGACGTATGCCTTCATCTTTGGCCAATAATATTTTTGCGCGACTCGTCCATACGTTTTGAAAATTCCTAAGTGACCCGCGGTAGGTTCATCATGCGCCTTGCGTAAAATCTCACTACGTTGGCCGGTTGGTGCCACTTTTCTCCAATTGTCTCCGTCATTCAACTCTGGGTACCTGCTTCTAACATGTTTGAACAGCTGTCCGTCCACGATCCTCCAATTTGTATAAGCTAAAGGTTTCTCAGTGATGCGTCGGCGCATCAGTTCATACCAACGATCGGTCTTCTGGTCATTAGTGACATCACCAGGGTCCACTTGATCCGTCTCAGGGGCCTCTACAACGTCCGCTACAGGTATAGCGCGAGACAGCGCGTCCGGGACAACGTGATCCTTTCCCTTACGGTGCTGAATAGTAAAATCGTACTGTTGTACGCGGACAGCCCAACGGGCAAGTCGACCCGTAGGTTCCTTCAAGTTATTAAGCCACAATAACGAATGGTGGTCGGTTATGATCGTGAAATGGGTACCCTCAAGGTACGGTCTGAGCTTTTCTATGGCCCATAAGACTGCTAAACACTCTCGTTCGGTGACTGAGTAATTTCTCTCGGCCTTAGATAGTGTTCGGCTGATGTAGCAAATAACACGTTCCTCCCCATCTATGGTTTGGGTAAGTACTGCGCCTACTCCCACATTGGAGGCGTCTGTTTGTACCGTAAAGGGTACTGAAAAATCGGGGCAAGTCAAAATAGGTGCGGACACCAGACAGTTCTTGATAGATGAGAATGATTCTTCACAGTTGTTATCCCACTCGAACCGTTTTGATTTCCTTAGCAATGACGTCATTGGTGCGATGATTGATGAGAAATTAGGTATAAACCGTCGATACCAAGAGGACATGCCTATTATTCGTCGGATCTCGGCGACGTTTGTGGGTTGGGGTAAATTCATGATGGCGGTTACCTTTTCAGGGTCCACCAGTAGACCTTGTGCGTTGACAACATATCCAAGATATTTTAGCTCGGGTTGGCAAAAATGGCACTTGTCTCGTCCTAGTGTCAAGCCTGCTTCTCGTAGGCGTCTCAAAACGTCTCCCAAGACCTCTAAATGTTTTTCGAAAGTTGGGGCACAAATTATCACGTCATCTAAATATACAAAAACGTAGGGTTCTAGTTCTGGACCTAAGACTTGGTCAACGAAACGCTGCCACGTGGCAGTTGCATTATGGAGCCCGAACGGCATACGATTAAACTCATACAAGCCACGTCCTGGGACTGTAAAGGCTGTCAGTTCCTTAGACTCTTCACTCATCTTAATTTGCCAATAGGCTGACTTGATGTCCAATGATGTAATAAAGCGCGCGTCGCGTAAGCGGTCTAAAATTGATGATACGTAGGGTAAAGGGTAGGCGTCCTTTTCAGTAACACTGTTTACCTTGCGAAAGTCCACGCAGAATCGGTAAGATCCGTCTTTCTTCTTAACCAATAGGATTGGGCTGGACCATGCTGATCGTGATCGTTGGATGACCCCTGCTTTGAGCATTTTGTCTAACTCGGCGTCAATATGCGCTTGCATGGCAGGTGAGACTGGATAATACCTTTGCTTGATGGGTGCAGAGTTGGTTACAATGCGATGTTCAATATGCTTGGCACAGCCAAGCTCATTGCTACTGTCAGAGAAATGTTGGTCAAGTACTTCCTTCAGTTGGTTTCGTTGGGTCATGGTCAAATCGAATTCAGATTGCAGAGTGCCTGTAGGGGTACTGATGGTAGCTAAGTCGGGTTTTGAAAACTCCCACTCGCCTCGAAACACATCAGGGACCATGCCCACCATCTTCCAGAAGTCTATTCCCAAAATCATAGTATGGGGTACGTCAGGTACGATTAAGACGTCAAGAGTAGCGACTTTGTTATTTAAATTTATCGGCAAAAACACGGTGCCTAGACTTTCTACTGTTTGTCCGTTAGCTACTGCGCACACTGGTCGTAATTTCTTATTAACACGAAGGCCTAACGTTTCCAAAACTTCCCATCCCTTACCTCCAATGATGGTGCGGTTGGCACCAGAGTCCAACAAAGCTAAAATTTTAAGACCCATTATCTCAACAGTGACATAAGGACGGCGATCGTCCGACGATTTTTCTAAAACATAATCTAAAATGACTTTATTTTTTTCAAATTTTTCGTCACGCTAATTAATAAGTTGTTTAATATACCTAGTCGAGTTAACAAATGTTTGCGAAGACACCGCTCGACCCTTCAGCGTTTCGCCGGGCCATTTCCCGAACCTCGGTTTCCGCGACTACAATTTGGACAATTCCTGACAATTACATCGGGCTTACCGCAACGATAGCAAAATTTCTTATCCCGCGGGCGTTTGCACGCGACGGCCCTATGGCCTACTTCTTGACAATTCCAGCATTTAGTTCCCGAACCCGGAGCTGAATTTTTAACGTTTTTCAAAGAGCTCGGTTTTACCGGCGCTTGAGCGATTGCCACAGGTGTTTGTACCGTATTCACGCTAGGCGTTTCCTCTAAAGATACGGTCTCAACATAAGCTAAGTCCGTTTCCAAGTCAGTTCGGCGTCTTGATGGCGGTACATAAGTCTCGACGGCGTAATGGCATTCCTCAATCTTGCGTCCATATTGAAGTAATTCCTCGATTGAACGAATCTCTACCAGTCCCAACTGGGTTTGGTACATTGGTGCGACGTTACGCAAAATAATTCTTAACTGCTTTGCTTCAGTCAAAAGTTCGACCAATCTCGCGAACATATTTTGCAAAATTGCAATGTAAATGCCCATGGACTCCGAAGGTCCCTGAGTTCTTCTCTTAATTTCCTCCAGCAGGCGCTCATCGTAATCCGCTGGTTGGAATTGTTGACGTAAAAGGGAATCTAATTGTTGCCAATTGACAGGCTTAGCTCTATTAGCGCGGTACCATAATAATGCGTTACCGGTAAATAAATCGATAGCTTGCGCGAATAATTCATCTTCAGGCAAGTTTCTAGCTATTCGTAATTCATTGACGCGTTCGATAAAAGCATTAACCGAAAGTCCTCTAGGGTCTCCTGAAAATTGCAAACTCCATTGTGCTACTGGTATCGCTTTAAACGAAATCGTCCTCATAGCTGGTGTACTAGCGCTTAAACTCGTAGTCGGGGTCGTAACTGTCAATGAAACACTGCTCGGAGCTATGGTAGACACCGGAGTCGAAGGTGCCTGGTGAGTCTCAGGTGCTTCAGTGATTGATGCTACCATTAACTGCGTAACCTCGAAGGTAGAACGCATGACTGCTACTTTCGCGAATAACTCCGCTCGTTTATTTCCCTCTTCATCATTAGCCGGTTTACTATTGCTAATCCTACTTAAAGCGCAATAAAATTTTGTTTCTATTGCCGCAGCACGATCCCTATCGGGTTCCAGAGCGTATTCGTCAGTTTTCTGTACAATGGCCGCGACCAAATCAGAAACCGCCTTATAATCTTCTTCGAACGAGTATGGGTACGCTGGGCGCGCTGTCGCCCCCTCACGGCCTTCATCGCGTAACGCGTCACGTAAGCGCGTACGCAAAACCGATACAACACCGGTGTTGTCCAATCCTCTAATGTGTAATTCATATTCTAAATCTGCCTTGAGTAGGCGGTCGATATGCCACTTCAGTACCATTGTGTTATTTAAGAATAAAAAATGCAAAATACTAGAAAAAACGATGCTTGTTCCCTACTTGGGGTTAACTTGAAGCCTTTCAACACGAAAAGTTATTCTTTCAAAACGTTTCAGCTTTATAAGAAACAATTTAAATTTTCAAACTTCCAAAAATTTCCGAATTTTCAGAAAAACTACCAATAGATTATAAAAACACGAATGCCTAATAGTTATTGCTAAAAGCAAACGATAGTATCAAAAAGAATGGCTCCAAAATATGCCCTAGCACGGAAAAGAAAATGCTAAAATGTTAAACACGAAAAAACACAAAAATCCCGCGAAAAATCCCGGGAAAAACAATGTTTGGTCTATCAAAGGGATAGCAAGGAACTCATTTACTAAAAGAAAACATATAGGATACGCGTCCTGATATGAAAAAAACACGTTTCCAAACTTCAAAGTCTTAAAAAGTCAAGTTTTCATGCAAAATACTGGAAAAAACTATATGACGTTAATGCCAAACACTAAAATGAAGCTGTATAACAAGAAAAGAAACACAACAACAATGCCCTAAGGGCGTTATCGACAAAAACAAAGCCACACGTTGGGATAGCCAGTTTATCTGTTACGGTATTAAATGCTCAGATCGACATTAATCAAGAGCACTGTCAAAAATCGGGTACAAACTATAGGGTTCGCCGGCTTTACTAAAAAGGACACAGATCTTAATGTGCTGGAGCAGATTTTGTTGCTCCGGTTACCTGCACTTAGCTCAGACGGGAAGGCGTGGTTCGAGAGTACCAAGAAAAACCGACGGCACTTACCCTAAAGATTGCTTAAAAGAATTGCCTAAGGACGCCACTCGTTTTGATAAATTAACAGCCCTCGTGACCCAAAACGAGAAATATCACAGGGCTCTACTGAAGATGCGCTGGGTTAGCTGCACGCTGCGAAGCGTCGTCCACTAGGTTCCCTCCAAGTCGGGCGGTCAGCACCAGGTGGCCTTAATGACTTACCGTATGACCACCTCCCTAAAGGGGCTCAAAAGAATTTACTCAAGCCAAAAACTGTATGGCTTTTCCAATAAAAGCACGTGTTCTAGCTTCACATTTGATTACACTTGGCTTTTTGCCACATTAGGATTGAAGATCCACAGATTGCAGGTTTAAGTCAATTAAACAAGCTAAGTGTGACTATATTATTGTTTAATGAATGAAAATCGACACACACAGGGCCACAAGTTGGCCATAAGAAGGTAACATACACCCTAACTGAAAATTGTCGGGGGTCCCAAGCAAAAGTTAACTTAATGACGAAGTACAATACACAAGTTATTTGACGAAATTAAATTCGCAGGCGCAAAGTCCTACAGCATGCGAGGCACAATAAACCTACAATTCGGTAGCACTTTCGCGACACATTAAATCAGGAAGCAAGACAAAAATACATTGGTAGATCCTACCTTTTATAGCTAGAACACCTACTGCGTTGACGATGACCGAAGGCTGGACCGGATCCTGGAGAAGCTTAGTGGCCGCCTGCAGCAATACAGCTCCCCAAAGGGTTGTTGAAGGGCTTTGCCAAAAGCCAAGCGGTGACTGCAGAAGGTCGAGGACTGCAGAAGACGGCGTCCACAAAGACCAAGGTTACGTCCCGCAGCGAACGTAGAACAGGATTGCCCAAAAGGGTTGAGCGAAGGCAGTGGCCAGCGGCCCGAAAGAGTGTTGAATTAATTCGAGGTGAAAACGGTAGTCCCCGGGAACGCAGAAAATACTTTGGGTTCGGCACGACGTGGTAGAATTTGCAAAAGCAGATATTTCCCACTCACTATGAGAAAATTACGTAGGCTTCATAAGGCGTCTTGGAATGGATGTGCAACAGGATGCAAAGTAACTTTCCCCCGGCTCTGGGGGTCGAAGTAAACGAAATCCAAAACGCCCGCCCAAACCGGCGTCGGCCTAACCCACACACGTCCCGCGGGAACTTTATCACTTAACGAGCTATCTGCTTCGAAGCCTGCAGCAGAACTGACTTAAGAATTTAATTAACACGCGAAGAACACAACCCCCGTTCCCCGCTATCATGCAATCATCCTTTTCTTACCGCTGTTAAAGGAAATCCTTCCTCTCAAGAAAATATAAATGCGTAAGCGTTGAACAAGCGAAAGGGCCTTGGAACATTCGAGAAAGAATTTGTTGTTGGTGCAGCAAGTCCCAGGGTATTGAATTACTACAGAAAATTCCCCGAGGGCCGGGTTGAATTATCGCCAAGCAGGAATAGCCTTCGAAACCTAATTTCTTTGTTGCGTGAAACAAAGAGGGTTATTCAAAATTTGTTGGATGCATATCAGTTCCATGAATTTCTGGCTACAGGCGCCCGCGCGCCGGGATAAATAAAGCAATTAGCACACGCCGCAGAAGTGCTTTCAAAGAAAATTTCCATTGGTTGCGTGCATGTTAGAGTTTGGCCCAAATAAATTCGGTTGCAGATTTCAGATGCAGGGCCGGCTTTGCGAAAATTAAATCGGCCATGCTTTAGATAAAAAAAAACAATATCACAGGCTTTAAGGGGAAGCAGCAGTTGCACATCTTCTGTGCAAGCCACCAACCACAAGCGTTGACCAAGATAGATCCAGAAGACAAAAATATCCTGTTTTCACCAGCACAGAAAAAGGAAATGAGGTAAAAGAATGCATCTTCTGTCGACAACCGAATCACTCAATTTTCAAATGCAAGAAATTCACATCCCTCAATGTAATCAAGAGGTGGGAGTGGGTGAAAGAGAATAAAAAATGCTTCTTCTGTCTGGTCTCAACACACCGTATTCTTTATTGTAAAAAAAAGAAGAAATGTGGAATTCAAAATTGCCAGAAATTCCATAACAGACTGCTGCATCCAACGAGTGAGAACGCCTTTCAAATACAAAGTTTTCATCAGGATGAAGCAATGTTCAGTTTTACTCGCAAGAGCTTCATGTCAGGGAAATAGAAAATGCCGAAATAACCCTTTTCAAACAATCTCAAAACGAAAGCTTTCCTGAAGAAGTCAACAGACTTGCAGGGCAACAAACCAAAATGGAAAGAAAAAGCAAATTATTCAATTTGAGTCCGTTTCTTGACAAAGATGGAATTTTAAGAGTACAAGGAAGACTAAATAATGCTCATAACTTGAGTCCCTTCGCAAAATTTCCAATTATTCTAGACTCGAAGCATTTATTGACAAAATTGATAATAAGACATTATCATGCATTAAACAATCATCAGGGAAGGGAAGTTGACTTGAACGAAATAAGGCAGAAATTTTGGATTTTACATGCGAGAACCGCTATACGAAATTTTCAGCGAGCTTGTGTTATTTGCAGAAAAAATAATGCAAAACTGGAAACGCAAATTATTATTTGCCAGAAGCGCGAGTTATACCTCAAGTCTGAGCGTTTGTGGTTTCTGGGATGGATTATTTTGGTCCTATGAACGTCACAATTGGTCGAAGACAGAAGAAGCGATATGGGGTATTATTTACATGTATGGCAAAGCGAGCGGTGCACTTGGAAATGGCTTCATCTCTCACAACAGATTCAGCAATTATGGCTATTAGACGTTTTATTTGTAGAAGGGGATATCCAACTGAAGTATATTCTGGCAATGGTACAAATCTATGGGGTGCAGAAAAGGAACTATGTATAGCATTGCTATAGTATGGGAGGAGTATGGGAAAGAATTGTACGATCGGTCAAAGAAACTTTAAAAATAATTTTAAAGGAACAATGCCCCAAAGAAGAAGTACTCATTACCCTTTTTGCAGAGGCAGAATACTTCGTTAACAGCCATCCTTTAACTTATGTATCTAGCGATAGTCAAGATGTAGAAAGTTTGACTCCTAATCATTTTTTGATTGGAAAGTCATGTGGAGTTCCTAGCCCTGGAATTTTTTCTGACATCGAGTTCATTCATATGAAACAATGGCGAATTTCACAGCGTCTTGCAGACCATTTTTGGAAGCGATGGTTGCACGAATATGTGCCAACCTTAGTCAGAAGAGGAAAATGGCAAAATAAAGAAAGGAATACTTCAGAAAGGGATAGGTATAGTCATTTTAGCAGATGAAACAAGCTCTAGAAATTCATGGCCTAAAGGCAGAGTGCTACGAACTCATCCAGGAAAAGATGGATATGTTCGAGTTGTAGATCTTAAAACAATATATGGAGTTTACACAAGGCCCATCTCAAAATTAGTATTGTTAAAAAGTGCTGAATGAAGGGAGTTTGAAGGAATTTCGTTTCTTTATTTTGAAGGCTGGGAGAATGTTGCGGATATATTGTTATTATTTTATATTGTTAGAAAAAACATATAGTCGCTTTTGATTTTTAAAATGCCAGAGTTTTGTCAACAAAAAATAAATAAAGTTATTCTGACACAAAACTTGTTAAAAGTTAATTTTAGCCGGCAGTCTAGCTTTAAAAGTATACGCCAATACAAAATGGCTGACGTAAATAGTAATTTACGTTACAAGTATAGAAAGTGGAGCTTTTCAGTACAAGTGAGATGTTTCCGGAAGAGGCCGTTAGGCCGAGTCCGGAATTTTGAGACGAGTATGGAAAAGCCACTTTCATACGAGTTTCGTACAATATTTTTTCGTACACTAGCATACAAAACAGAATACTAAATTTATCCTCGTATATAGCAAATAAGTAGAGTAATGATATTGTGTACGTAACGTTTTATATGTGTTGTAACTAAGGAAACGTACGGCAAAGTGCTACTTTGCCGTACGAATACCGCAAAATACTACTTTGCCGTACGAAAACCGCAAAGTGCAACTTTCTGATTAATAAATTGTACGGCAAAGTAACTCTTTCAATGCTAGTGTACGAAAAAATAATTTTCGTTAATATCGCAGCTTCTAAATAACATCAAAATGTAATTTAGACAGCTAAACATACATTTTCAGGGCTAAGAAATGCAATGCTTCTAGTTGCATATGTGTTGAGACATTTACCATAGCAATGTTTATAAATAATTACTAAATACTAGCATCACGACCTGCTGAATTGTTTGACAAACGTGACTTATGTCACACAATTGAGAAGGCCGTGACTAGCATAATAATACAAAATGACGACAATCACATATTTATCACTTTCAAAGACAGAACGCTCATTTACGCAAAATTTTATGAACGTAAATGTGTGACATTACACACATCGAAATTTTGGTAAAATACACATGTAGCGGCACTATGAAAGTAGCCGTTGCGAACATGCTCTCCAGATATTACAATCTTACCATGCCTTGACAAGTCGAAACTGATCAGTCTCCTCAACAAGTTGGAAACATTAGAAACCCTACAGGAAGAAATGCAGCCAGAAGATGGAATGGACACCAGATCAGATGCTCCAAGTGGCAAGATAGCCCTGGTAGATGAAATGCTTCTTCTGCAAAAGATGGCCAAGAAACCAGCAACGATAGTGACAGTCAAAGATCTCAGTGACTGTTCAACGACAGGCTTATGTATCTCATAGGAAATGATGACCAAATTATCCTGTTTGATACATACAGGGAAGATTCTTTCAAGGGTGCTACTAGGGATAAAAGAAGGCAAGGAAAAGCACCAATTCAGTAGAAGGTCAGAGATGACACAAACATTAAACATATCCCAATGAACAGGTTCCCTTCACATGACAAGACAAAGGCTGACCTGACAAAATATCTTGCTGCAAAGACTCTAGAGTACAACAGTTCATCACTTGTTCTTCAGGGTGCACCGGGAGCAACAAAGACTTAGTTTTCGACGACAACAATCATGAAGAAGCAGACACACTGTTGATCTTCTAGGCTATCCTGGCATCACAACGAAACCCAGCGGAAGTCATGCTGAAGAATATGTCGATTTCAATGGTCTCTGGGATGATCGAAATAGAGCCAATAAGGAGAGTCTTAAGGGCAGAAAGAGAGGGTTTGCCAGCCTTACATGCGTTTACTGGCGCTGATAACACTGGAAGGTTCCCTCGTATAGGCAAAGCAACCTGGCTGCAAGCTTACATGAAGGCAACTCCAGTTGTAATAATCAATTTTCCCAAAAGCATCAATATCAATAATATCCCCGAACTGCGATTGCATCTATTTTGCAAGCATAGGTACAACAAAGAGTTGGATGGTCAGCTGAAATCAACCATGACAGATGTTCTTCCAGTTCCAAAGGCAATAACTGAGCTGATTAGTTGTCAATGCAAAAAAGACTGTTCTTCTGCAAGGTGTTCCTGCCGAACAAATAAGTTATCCTGTACCGATTTTTGCCAGTGCGACAGTGAGTGTAAGAACGACAAGGACACCCACAACCAGAATGAAACTGATGATGACAATGATGGTGATGATATGTAAAGACTCTCTGGTTGCTCAAAAAAAAAAACATTAAACTTGTTGTTCGTGTAAGAAAATTTGTATAAAAAGAAGCCATACTTCACCAAATAAATAAATAAAAATAATTCTTAGTTGAATCTAGAGTATTTATTAGCTCTGAAAATGCATATTTAGCTGTCAAAATTATATTTTTATGTTATTTAAAAGCTGAGATATTAACGAAAATTGTTTTTAAGTCAGCAATTTTGTAAAATCCAAGATGGCGGCCACGTAGGACTAGGGGCCTTTGAATATAAAACCTCAGGAAGGAGTGTCGTCACCTTGTAGCATATGATTGAACTACGACGGAAGTCGCCAGTGTAAAACCACGGCCTCCTGGATTAGTACGTGACTGACGTCTCTACGCGGCCCGCCACATTTGCATAATTTTTGTGATTTTGAGGCCAACGTACTTTGGCGCTATCTGTTGGATTTTTGATAAATTATCTGTAACGTAGGCACGACTTTCTAGATTAATATTAATCCAGGAGGCCGTGGACGTATGCAACCAAAGGCACAAGCGCAACGTACTGTAGCGCCTCTACAAACTATAAAAAACGCCTTGAACTAAAAATGCGGCGGGCCGCGTAGAGACGTCAGTCTCGCACTAATCCAGGAGGCCGTGTGTAAAACCCATTGATGACTCATTATTGTGAGTTTTGCGTGGTTGCGCCGGTTTCGCTGTAAACAAACTTGTGGTGAAAAATGGTTAGTTGTGCTTTTTGTGGGTGTTCTCAAACATTAACAACTACAACTAAAGGAATAACGTTCCATCAGTAAGTAATAATTACATCCAATTAGTACAATGTAAACAATGTACCTACATAACCTAACCACAGAATAATACAGAATGGCCTGTCGGCTTAAAATTCAGCTAGTTTTTTCTTTGCGCATGCGTGAGTTCTGGTGGTGTGCAGTCAGCTGTTTTCCATATTTTACACGTGTACTTGTGGCGGTCAAGGATCCCTTATAAGGTTATGTTTTTTGTGTTAGTGGTTTTAAAATATTAATTTCATATGAGTGCCCAAAAAAGATCTTTTGGTGGCCCATGGTGTGCTGTGCATTTCCATATAATTGCGTGGACTTTAAACGTACGGATTATTCCTGTTCAGTTTAAAATTTAGGCGCATAATTTTGAATTTACCGCCTCTGTACACCACTAGGATCATGGCGGACTATTTCAAGATCAAAAAAATTGAGCATGCTGACATCAAAAGCGCCGACACAGAAAGGCCATTCTGATTTAGGGTATGATTCTGTGACCTAACAAACTTTCACCAGTGGCGTGGTATGTTTGAAAAAGGGTGAACTTCTCTACTTAAACTTAACAGTTTTGCTACCCCTTTGTCTCGTGACGCCACTGGTCAATGTGAAGCGGAAACACCTATCCGCCATATTGAAGACCCAACTTGTTCCCTATTTTTATACGAAACGCTCTTTCTTGAGGTTTTATATTCAAAGCTACGGGCAAATGGAAACACTGTTTTTCTTATTGCTTATACTATAGCCTTTCCAAAAATGTACCTTATTGAAAGTCTAAAAAAAAAACCAGGGAAATTACATAGTGAACGTGACTATATGGAACAATATTATTTTTAAATTATGTTTTACTTATTTTTGATTTTTCGAAGCTACTTTTAAACAAAATTACGAAAATGGTACATAGTAGGAAAGCACCTTTATTGTAGTCTTCAACTGTTTAATAAAAAACTCATGTCGTTCCACTTAAAAATATCTAGGGCTTTATACGGAACTTCCCTCGCAAGTAGTCGGTGTGACACTAAACAACTTTAAAAACCGAAGATAATTAGGGGTAACAATATTTTAATGTTCCTAATAATACTGAAACAATAAAAAGTAACACTTGGTAATGTCAATTACATCAATTTTCAAATTAAAAAAACAATACAAGGACTCAAGACATCAAAATTCTGTTTCACCCGGCTACAAAGGGCCTAGCAAACATTTTTAAAGAATCGGGTCATAAAGTTGTGTATGAAATTTGTTGGGAAATCCAAATGACAAACGGAGGACTGTAGAGAGATGTGGAATTTACGAAATTAAATGCTCCCATTGTGATTCTAAATATATTGGGCAAACATGTCGTAATTTTGGTACTAGGTTTAAAGAGCATTTAGCTCATTTTAGATTCAACAAATTAGAAAAATCGCGTATTGCCCAATATATTTACGAAACGGGTCATAGTATAAAAGAAGGATGACCTAAAAATTGTAAAGGCGTTAACTTCAACAAAGCAAATAAATTCTTTTGAAAGCTTGGCCATTTTTAAGAACCGAGATAATAAACTTTTGAACAAAGATGGTGGACCTATACCTTCCCCCATCTTGTATGATTTATTGAAGTTAAATTGACCGTTGACCATGTTAATGGGCCCTCGGCCACCCCCTCCGGGTCAGACAGTATAAATACCTGTAAATTGCACGGGAATCGCCTACTTCCATTTGTGATTTAGTCACGAGCATATCGTTGCCATTTTGCTGTGTAAGTTTTTCTAGCTACTGATGATGCTGATTTAGCAGTTGTTAAGTATTCGTGTGATGAGGGGTTTTAACGTATTGTGATATTTTCAAACCATAGGCTCCAGCATTGTTTTATTTACCAAATTCTAATTGCGTTTTATCTCGATGTAGCATGTTTTCACCACGTCACGCTTACAGTGTGTTGTTGTTCAATCGTGCTTCGCGATCGTAAGTCGTATAAGCATAGGGAACGCAACAAGCTTACATATTATAAATGTAGAAATATCAAAATTTCACCCAGAAGGAAATAATAACGAACGTTCACCATAACCCCACATTCACTATTGCCCCAACCTACCCTACTAAAGATAAATCATAGAAGCATTTATTTGCTAATATTTTACAGAAACTATTGCCACATAGGGATATAGGTAAAATTTAAAGTGAAAAGCAGATGGTTAACAACTTAAGCTTAATAATAAAAGAAATTGTCTTTGATTCCTGTTAGATGCTCAAACAGATAATTTGTTACTCATGGGAGTCAAGGATTATCAGAGGCAACGAAGCCAAAAAAATCGCCAATTTGGTCCCAAAAGAACCCTTTCATGGATCCAAACCAGCCATTTCTCTCTCACCTATGGTAGTTAATGGTATGCTGCAATGCTCTTCAACTGTTTACATGCAGATGGACTTTGTACCTTCATTGTACCTACTCTAAGAAACCATATGCACAGAAAGAAATTAACACTGTTAAGATAAAAACAAGGCCGCCAAACATATACTGTGATGGTCCTGCCCACACCAATTTCAGAGGAGTTTTGCCGTGATGTAACTAAATGGGAGAATGATAATATTCTTCAAAAATTGCTCATAAGGAGGTAGCACAAAGTGCCTGTTTAAAGCTTAAAAGTAGGGTATGTGAGAATTTTACTTACCTTTCATCCTATCTGTAATTGCTATTGTAAACAGTATCTTCATTGTTCAATGTAATTAAGATGGTTGGTTAGAATTAAATCACAAATCTCTATAGAAATAATAATAGTGTGTATGAATTACTTAAGTTTAAAGTTGCAGTCTATCG
The DNA here is from genome assembly GCA_940337035.1 of Agriotes lineatus. NCBI lineage: Eukaryota > Metazoa > Arthropoda > Insecta > Coleoptera > Elateridae > Agriotes > Agriotes lineatus. The sequence goes on along the minus strand of CALNHX010002925.1, from coordinate 120,207 downwards.
AATGGTACCATCAGGAGCATAGAAAAGTTAAGAACTACTTATACAGTCAGACCTTTCCGTTCGCGGCTTTGCGGTTCGCTGATTTGATTTTATGCGGGGCACCTTTGTGCTCCTTTTTCTTTGCCGTTCGCGGATATTTGCTTTGCCGTTTGCGGATGGAATTGCCAACGTTAACTGTTTCAACTTGCAAACACTGACGGGCGGTCTTATAAAGGCCACTAATCTGACGCTAACTTTAATTCGCTGTTAAAATAAACAAAAGCGAATACAAATTTGTTTACTAATGAATAATATGTCATAAGCGCCATTTTGATGAGCTTTTGTTTATTTTAACAGCGATTTAAAGTTAACGTCAGATTAGTGACCTTCATAAGACCGGCCGTAAGTAAATAAAGCAGACGTATGCGGTTTGTCATTAAACACCTAAATAACATTATTTATCCCGAACTTGTAAACATACTTATCGAGCCTACTTCTTTGAATCTCTTATTTCCCAATCGGACCTGAAATAAGTTGTAAAATTATAACTTGAATAAACAAATGGACATTTGAGCTCTAGATTCAAGTGGCAGACTTATGTTACGTATGGAATTTTAGTTTGTATACGTATGTTTACGTATTTTTGAATTTTTTGAGGTTGCATAGTATAAATAAATCTAGTTTAGGGAACCTAACCCCGTTTTTATCATTTTTGTGTTTATTTGCGCATCGCGGAATTCTTCTGGAACGTAACCCCCGCGAATGGCGAGGTCTGACTATACTTTAATAATTTTCAAAAAATGAATTTTATATTCCGTTTTTCAACTTAAAATGTTAAATTTTTCAATCAAACTAATTTATTAATATGTTTCATGCATACTAAAGTGGTACAGTGGTCACCACCTTAGAAAAATGTAGCCAAAGTTGCGCGGCAACAAACTGTTGGAGTGGGAGTAGCGCGTACATTTAAACCACGGCAGTGTACTACTAGTTTGCAAATTTTTGCCTATCGCACTTTACCACGCAGTCGTTGCACTGCTTCACTGACAGTACATTTGCAAACAGGTCTTTACAATTCTAGCATGCCGGTAAATGCCGTCTGAGCCTAGCCGGAAGCTACTTCTGCATGCATCAGTTTTATTTTTCTTACAAGATTTTCCCTGTTCCTACTAAAAATTACAGTTTTCTGTGATAGCATAAAAATTGGGAAATTTATAACTTCTTCGTTTAAAACAATTAAACAAGTAAATAAATTTAAAAAAGCTTAAAGTACTATACAGTGTGGTGTAAAAGATAATGCACCATGCATGGTGATCTCGTAAAAGGTAACAGATAGAGACTATATTACATTAGAGAAAAGGTACAGTATCCCAAGTATTACTATGTGGTTATTTTTGATTTAATGATAAGTATCACAGGTTTTGCAACTCGTTTGTGTACAAACATACACAATTCTTATAGCAAATTAGATGCTAAGATAAAATTGCTTAATATTTAAAAGAAAAAATTAAGAGTTAAATTGCTTTTTGCATGCAATGTTTTTATTATATCATCTGTTTTTTCCTTTTTTATGCACAGTAAAAACAACTTATCTTAACGTTTTGGAGAACAAAATAAATTGCAATGTTGTTTTTTAATGCGTTAAGAAGGGCTACAATGTTAGGTACATGAGAAAATTTACTTATTGAAATGTTTAAATATAAAGAAAAATTGTACATTATTTTTGTTTATTATTTCTTAAAATTTCTTAGTACTAAACAAACATTCATTGGTTCATATCACAGAACATCATGTACCCATCTGTAAGAAAGAGTTTAAGTTACTGAAATATTTACCTTTATTAATTTATTATATCTACCACTTATAAAATCACATACCTTAAAAATAGCAAGGATGCCTAGTGTTAAACTAATATAGATAGGTTAAAGCTTTTGTAAAAAGTAGTATTTAAATTTGCAGGAGAAATATGAATACATTTCAAGCTGATTAGTTTTACAACAAATATTTTCACACTGTCACAATAAATACGTAATTAAAAAACAATAAACATGTTAATGAATAAAAAGTGTACGGCCACGCCCCACGGATTACGTTGCACTCAGACGACCAACCAGTATTACGCCACTCCGCTTGCCTGGCACATAGGACTATAAATAGCTCCACACCGACCTTTGGTTCTTAGTGCGACTTTCACTCTGATGATGCAAGCTGCAAGTTCTTGCAAAACATTAGTGAATATGGATGCACAAACAGCAAAACGGCCAAATCTGCCAAAGTATCCTCGTTCTCAAGATACTCAAACAACACGAGCTACCAAAGAGCATGACCATCGCGCGGGTTTTTGCTGAACTTCACAAGGTGCAAGGCACATTAAGCCAGAAAATGCTGGGTGTTCATATACAAATACTATGCGGTCTAAGCCAAAATTCCATGTTAATAAAAATTCATGAAACACGCGAAAGCCTCAAACAGTATACCTGTATTAGTGGTTAACCCCTGTTAAGGAAACTTTTCCTCAATTTTGATAGACAAGGCTAGCCGCTTACCTGTCGTATGAGTAAAGATGGCTTATACAACCACTTTGTGGTTTAAAACAGGCCACTGACCTATAGCAAGAGGAAGAAAAAGTTTAAAAACAAAACTAAAGAAACAAGGACATTAAATAATATACACATTTGTTATTTCCACTATGCTAGCAATAAATAATCACAATTCTGTGTAGACTGTGCTCTCTACGTAATATTTTTGGTTATCTGATAACAATCAACAATATTTCAGCAGAATGCAAAATTTAAGAAAATAGTTTTCAAAATTATAATTACACTTTTAATTGTAATTTAAACCAGACATTTGCAAGCAAATTTGGATTATCAAGCATCACTTAAATTTTAATAAAAATTTTCTATATGGTGTTGGGGATGTTATAATTACTGTATTGAATTACAATTTTTACAAACAGAAAGAACACATATATTACTGAAATGTGAATAGTAAAGTAAAGTTCCGGCACTTCATTCCATGTAGGAACATGGTCTGAGACGAGGCGAGTCAGGGTTGCCGAATTATCTCTTTTCGAAACCCAGTCATCTGGCACACCATTAATGGCATACTGGATGATGTGGTTAGTATCACGCCTTCAATGATTGACCTAGTTTCCCTACTTCCACAACTGTGTTTTCGGTACCCAATTTTTAAAACGACTGGGTGGGCCGCCCGCCAGTTGCCAGATGTGTTGCACCACAGCCTGATGCCCTAACCGCTCGGCCACGCTGGCGACGCTGAAATGTGAATAGCTTTTTCAATATTATTATCTACAGATGCAATTTCTTGTATGCAATGTAAAAAATAAAAATGAAATTTTATTTGGTATATTCTTTTGTACCCCACATAAAAAATATTCAATTATAGAGCTGTATGATTATAAACTAAAATGTGCAGGATGATTGGGCATCGGAATATATGCCATAATCGATCCTCTTATACCACTTGTTGCGGTGTCGAGGTTTCTTGCTTCTAAAGATTAGTTTTTAGGATCTTTCCACTGGTTCCTATCCTGCGCGATCTACTGATTATCTGTCCAGTTCAGGTTTAGCTTCCGTAATGCTGATAGTGCATCTTCGTTCCAGCTTATTTTGGGTCTTCCTCTTCTTTTTCTTCCTTCCACTTCTCCTTGCCATATTTGTCTTGGAATTCTTCGTTCGTCCATCTGCCACATGTGTCCTAGCCATTGTAGCCTTCGCTTCTCTATTATGTCTATAAACGGGGTAACTTTCAACTGCTCTCGTATTGTGGAATTTTTAATTCTGCCTCATCTTGTTTTTCCTAATACTGCTCGTAAATATCTCATTTCACTAACTTGCATCTGTTTTTCCTGTTTCTTCGTCAGCGTCCACGATTCGCTTCCATACGTTAAGGTTGGTAAGTACACTGCACTATAAATTCTTAGCTTTGTTTTTCAACAAATTATACTATGCGATCAGAAAGAACTTCATAAGAAAAAAGGAAATACAGTAGAACTCGCTTTTAACGATCACGGTTACAGCGAATTCACGTTTATAACGAATAATTTTGAAGGTATATTTGAATTACATTTGATTTAATGCATGTATTTCATGTTTATTACGAATTCGTTTCACGGGAATAACGAACCAAAATTTAAGAATACATTCTCAGAACTGATCCTTTTCATCTCCTAATAAAACGTAACTGAAAGATATTAGATATTTTGTTGTGGCACATTATAATAATGAAGGTTTTCTAGGAAAATAGTAGTCAGTTAAATTTCGTAATAGGCCACTTTCTCTAGCTCTCTCTAGCACTCTTTACAATAGCGCGAGGTAGTGGGCATTGTAAGCAAATCCGTTTTTCTTAGAATCGAGCAGCTACCTGCAGGATCCAGTTCTTCGAAAAGCGATAATGGGTTTCGCCCGATGTTATGGCTCAGTTCTGTTATCACATTCTGCAAAACGAAAGTGTTGCGTCATAGCCACGTCTTAGCTATTGTATTTAACAAAACCCTTTACAGGATTAAAAATACAATAGCTATAAGACGTTGGCCTACAGCGCAACAAAAAGAGTTGCAAAAATCTTCAAGTGGATGTATCTTGGTCGTTCCTTTACTGACATTCCGTATGTACCTACGCATTTTCTAGTTGTGGAAAAATGTCGCGAGTCAAACGGAAAATTTTATCGGTTTCCGAAAAAGTAGAAATTATACGAAAGTTGGAAATTTGCTCAAATTATGACCTTCTTGGGTATTACGAATAACGGTTATTACGAACAAATATAGCAGTCCCGTGGAATTCGTTATAACCGAGTTCTACTGTATCAAGAAATCGAAATAAATAAATAATATAATTGACAGACATATGCAAGTTGTCATTTCAAATGCCACAATTAAATAAAATAGATTACTTTTCAGCAGTCAATGTCTGAGGTACCCGGTACTCTGCATGCCTAGACCTTGTCCATAACACACTTAGTATATTATTATATGAGCGATTATAACAGCCATTATTCACGAAGATGACATTTGCGCCACAAGCCCAAGGCGCGTGGCGCAAGTCATCTGAGTGAATAATGGCCATAACCCGAATGTAATACGATATTTTATCTACTCCAATGCAATAGGAGTTTTGTGTCCATATTTCCGAATTATGACATTTGTGACAGCTGTTAACTTCAAAAGTCATTTAATAATAAGAATGAATTTTGTGATTGGTTACAACCTATTGAATAATGAAAATAGAATTTTCTGATTGGCTACAAGCTGTGAATTATGAATTATAATTCAAGGCCATTATACAGTAGGAGTAGATAATAGCTATTTATATATCAAGGGAGCAAAGGTATTAATTTCCTCCTGCGTGTGAGGACACACAAGGGAGGAAATGAACCTTTGCTCCAGTGATATATATATAAATTTTTTCTTCGAACGCATGTTCTATAGCTCCAAATTTCAAAAATGTTGCTTTAGGAAATAATTATAGTGACTCTAGATTTCTGTAGTGACATTTTGTCTAATTTCCAAATCAACATAACGTTGTAAAGCTTTGGTGTGATAGCCATGGTGACATAAACACAAATGCGGGAGCAAAAAACTTTGATATCACGTGTGCCAATATTTTTCAGTTTAATTATAAAACACACTAAAAATGCCAGTAGTATTTAGATCATGTGACCTTAATGTTTAGTGTCTAAAAATGTCTGGTAATCTATCTACCTAGATATTGTCAGTAAATAAGGATAATGCACTGGATAATAGAAGTAAACCTGACTCAACTATAATGTTTTGGTAGATTATATGAGATGTAAAAACATTTTTAGCAATATTGCTCCTATATGAACTAATTCTACTTAAATGCCAATTTGAGTAAGTTGTGACAATAAATATTAGGTAGTTAATAGGTAAGCTTAGCCATAAACTAAAATATATGTATATGTAAGACTGAGTAAATATTACTAAACAGATTATCCTCAGGTGTAGAACCACCAACCATGGCTCCATATGATAGATAGAATAATGACTAGAATTAACTTGTTCTTCTAAAGGATTTAACATTGCATTATTGACTGAGCTTGTTTAATTAAATTTAACCACAGTTATGTGAATGTAAAAGCTAGCAGCTTCTATAATTCACAATAAAATGTTAGCTTTTTGAATTGGAACTAAGGAGGTCTTGACTTGGTATTTAGGCTGCATGAACTAGAGGCCACCATAAAAAACTTCCCAATCCCAAGGTACAATGCACACCAATGAGTTAAATGGTTAATAAGTCTTACTTAACCTTTAGCAATACTTTGTTGATTAACTGCCTTCCTTGTATACATAGATCTCTGTGCACAATGATCACTTATTTTTCCCTTTTACTTTTGGACCCTATTAGATATGGGATGGTCGTGAATCTACAACTCGAGATAAAGCAGGGGATGCCACAACACAAACCTGTACCTCTCCCCAATTTTCAACGTAGTATATAAGGTAACATAAATCAATCTATATCATTGAATATATAAAAGGTATTGATTTTGTTGTTTTCACATAGAAAGTATAAGTTCCCAAAAGGGAAATTATTGGGGAACTATGTAACCATTATGGAGACAGCACATTGTATACTTATGGTATCAAGGAAAAATCAACATCGAAAAGAACAACAGAGATACGGTATTAGATTGTACATACCTTCTGCACAATTATTACAATGTAAAACTGACCAAGATAATACAGTTAGTCGTCATCAGCCTTGTTATTACATCCTCACTGCAGGATTATCGGCCTACTCTTTGAGAAGGTGTTTAAGACCTCATGGTTGCCAAGGCCGCATAGTACAGCTATAATTCCAAGGCACTCAATCAGATTTGAATACACACACCATGTAGAGAGGTGAGTCACTTTTAAAGTTTATTATTGGAATAATGCATCCACCTTTGTGATATCATTCCAAAGGAGATAATAGTGTGGTGACATGCAAAATTTATAATGACAAAACTGTATCAGAATTTTTCACCCAATAAATTAACTTATTGAGCAATACCTAAAAAGGTACTCATGCGACATCTTTATACTTAGTAAAAATGAAGTGACAGGTCTACATTGACGCTAGTTATTAGTTATTTTACCACCCTGCAAAATTAAAATTATTAGAAATCAAACGTTTTGAGGAACAATCTGTCCTCGTTATCAACGAATTAACAATTAAAACTAAAAATAAACAAGGAAAACTTAGCTTTTTACTGGAACTGAAAAGCGACCAACCTCCAGTAAATTGCTTGACACTGACCGTTGACTACCTACTTGATCTGATTAACTTTTCTTGAAATCTACTGAACAACACGATACGCATTCATTCTTATTAAGTAAAATATACGCTGTTTCTTTAATTTTACATAGACAAAACACTCAACAACATAAAACATAGGTTACAAAACGATAACATGTTACAAACATGAACAACAAAATTAAAGTTCATGACGTGAGCGATTGTATCCTTGTTATATTCAATCTGTACAGCATTTACATCCAGGGGATACTGTTTTATGACTTCAATTAGCACGATGGATTCTACATTCTATTGTAGACGATCTCGATTTTTAAAGAAAGTGTTATGGACTGATGAGGCTCAACAATTATTCTACCGTTGTTATTTAACTTAATTGGTACGGAAGTTGATGTAAAAGAATATTTATTAAAATACGGATATATAGCAGACGGCGCCATTACAGATGACATATCCTCTGGATTAATTAAATTTCAAGAATTTTTTTATTTACCTGCAGATGGAGAATTGAATCAAGAAACTTTAAACATATTGAATACTCCTCGTTGGGGAGTTAAAGATGACCCAACTCATTTTAGAATTTATCTAGAGGAATGGAACAAGACAAATTTAAAATGGTATTTCAGTTTAGCAAATAATCAACAAAGACACGTCGCTCAGAAAGCATTTAATGTTTGGTAAAGTGTATCTCGGTTAACTTTTCAATATAATCAAGTTAAACCAGATATTTTAATTTCATTTTCCAATAGACCAACTCAACATAATAATAATGTTCGTTGTATGAATGGCACTTGTTCAGATTATTTTGATGGACAAGGACAAATATTAGCTCATGCATTCTTTCCAACAGGAAGAGATACTTGTAGAGAATTACATTTAGATAAATCAGAAAATTTGTTATTTAGGTTTTGATGATCCACCTAGTGATCAAACAAGTTCATGTTACATGAAATTGGCCACACTTTAGGAATACAACATTCTGGAGTCGAATCGGCTCTAATGTATCCTTATTATATGAGTGGAGTTAATATTACAGGAGATGATAAATACACACGCAGTTCAATATTTGTATGGAATAGCAGATTCATCTTCCAAGTTACCAATCATGACAACTAAAAAACCAGATGAACCAGCTTCTTTAACAATCGATTTCTGTTCTATAAAATATCCAGATCAGTTGTTGATCACTTTTACTCATCATTTTTATATATTTCATAAAAAGTGGGTTTGGTTGATGAATATAAATGATAAGAAATATAGAGATCCAAAATTTATTTCTGAATATTTACCATTTGTAAAACAAATTTCTCACATTTATCAAAGACCTTCCGGAGAAGTTGTAATTATAGATGAAAATAAATTTTATCTAATAGACTTTCCTAGTTTGATATCAATACGATCTGGTAACATTAATGAATTGGGAGTACCAAGTAATAAAAGGATTCAAACAATTTTTAATACATATACCTTACGCACTTTTATATTTTACGATAATTATTATTATATCGAAATGGACGAGTGCACTTTGAAAGGTAAACGGCACGGAATCATTAATGAACTATTTCCTGGCATTCCATCAGATGTAAATGGGGCTTTTAGATACAAAAATGGCATACTATATTTTTACAGTGTGTTTCACTTTACATGGAAGCACCCCTGTATTTTCTTTGTTTTTGTATGAATTGATTTGAATTTTTTATCAGTTGTACAACTCATCAAGAGGCATCTATTTATATCTTTGAGCGCAAAAGACATTATTAGCCTGGCCTACTACGATCAAGAACATGGGTCACATTGTCAATATTTTGCATCGCGTTAGAGTTACAGCAAAAAGTTATTAAGAAAAGTTGTTTAGAATCAAAAGAGTACCTCAGACACTGATTTTCGTTTAATAATTCGAATTTTTAATTTTTATCCATAAATTTGTCCAAGTACCAAATTTCAACTTTTAATTTGGTATCAAACGGTGTCATAGAGAAACAACATTTTTATTATTGTTGCAAACGTCATTAGCTTTTAATAATGGCTGAATTACGTTTAACTGTTGCTGAGAAAATAGAAATAATTAGAATTACTGGTGAAAATGCAAGATCCAATAGAGAAGTAGCTAGAATATTTAATGGAAGGCATCCAGGGCGTGCAATAGTTAAATTTAATGCCATATCTCTTAATACTAGTATGAGGATTAGCGTCATAAGTCGCAAAAATCATTTCGTCCAAGGGATGCTCTCGAACTATTCTTCTTTGTCTGGGCTGAACAACATTACCAGTTAAATTAAAAAGTTGATTAATTTTTGAAACAGTTCCAGGATAAATAGGTGCACGCCCTAGATGCCTTCCATGAAATATTCTAGTTACTCCTCTATTAGATATTGCATTTTCATCAGCAATTCTAATTATTTCTACTTTCTCAGCAACAGTTAAACGTAATTAACCATTATTAAAAGCTAATGACGTTTGCAACAATAATAAAAATGTGGTTTCTCCATGACACCATTTGATACCACTTTAAAAGCTGAAATTTGGGACTGACAAATGTATGGATAAAAATTAAAAATTCGAATTATTAAATGAAAATTGGTATCTGGGGTATTCTTTTGATTCTAAACAACTTTTCTTAATAACTTTTTGCTCTAACTCTAACGCGTTGCAAAATATTGACAATGTGACCCATGTTCTTGATCGTAGGAGGCCAGGCTAATAATGTCTTTTGCACTCAAAGACATGAATAGATGCCTCTTGGTGAGTTATACAACTGATAAAAAATTCAAATCAATTTATACAAAAACAAAGAAAATACAGGGGTGCTTCCATGTAAAGTGAAACACACTGTATAAGAAGAAAAACAATAAAATAATTGTTTACGAGTTTGACCAATTTTCAAATTCATCAGTAAAGGCTGGTCCATTTGATTTTAGCATTTTTAATATTCACTGTCCAAACGTAGGTGTATTGGAACAATTGAAAACTTTATTAAATAGATTGGCTTCTTATAGGTACAGTTGCGGAAACATAAACCGGGACAAGTTCTGTAGGGTCATTTTTTACTATTTGAACGTTGTAATGTTGCCTTCCTGATTTTTTATGAAATGCTTTCTATCATGTGTCAATGAACACAGACGAACAAGTTGATGCAGTACAAGAAGCTTGGAATAGCATCGAAAATGAATTTATTCAGACAATTTAACTTCGGCAAAAATGTTGTGTCCCGCTTTTTATTTCCGCAGCTGTACTTTTAGAACTGATTGAGAAAAAGAATTTTATAGAAAATTTTAGATGTGAATAATTCCTTAAATAATAATATGTAAAATAAAAGGGCACCCTTAAGAATACAAAATGGCTTCTCTTGTTGATGTTTGTTATGAACAAATCAATTGGTATGGCTTGTTTGGAGATTTCAAATTGATTATAGACAAGTCAAGAGTGGAGGTAAGAGATTTGATAATTGGATGAGATTAGAGTCAAGTAAACAATTAATTCAATATTACATTGAAAAAAGCCACTCCTCAGATCTGAGGAGCGGTTCTGTATAAGAAATTAGTGGTGATAATAAGGATGAATCGACAAAACTTATAACTGGTACATATGTCTATAAAAAATTGCTATTAAACATAACAACATGGATTTCAAAAGACTTTTATGATAAACTATTTTACTCATGAATTCACAAACAATATTTCAAATTCAGAAACTAGAATTTCTGAAATTTATCTGCGTCCAATTACAAATTCAAAAAGGCCAATTACAAATTAGAAATCAACAATTAGAAAGATATTCAGATGACATAAGTCCCAAAACAGCGTAACTTGGGGCATCACTTTGGGGGGGGCAAAATCAAGACTTCACAAAATTTTTAAACCTATATTGCAAAAAAATGCTGCACTTGCACTTTAAAATCACAATTTGGGGGGGGGCCACTGCCCCCCCTTGCCCCTCCCAAGTTACGCCTATGCAGTTAATCTTTCTAAACTAAACATGTTTGCTATATTTCAACTGAATAGTGAGAAATCGAATTATAAATATGTCATTAGAACACAAAGACATGAATATAGACGAGCCTTAAGAAATATTAGAGCTAAATATCCAAATTGTGAATCGGTGTTTGAATTACATTATAATCCAAACAGCATAAACCTATACAATAGAATGAAAGAAGCTTTATTATATTTAGATGTCTATTTGAATTATTTCAATTTAAAAAATAAAACAATCGATGAACTGATTCAAGATATAAATTCATTAATTGAAATTTAAAAAATATGTAATTAAAAAATTCCATTGAAAAATATTTCATTATATTAAATGGATGATCCAGTACTATCACAGTTGAACAAGTCTTTTGAATTTAAAAAGTTAAATGATTTAGGAATTGGAATCCCACACCAAGTTACAAGTTTTCAAATTGTAAAAACTAAATATGGAAATAAACCACGTATTACGTTCGATGACTCAATTATGGTTTTTATTCCAACATATTACTCGCATATAATTTCTAAATATAAATTGGAAACTCAATATTATAACATCATTTATAAAGGAGAAGGCAAAATTGAGTTTACAGAAATTTGATAAAAATTTGTATAGTAAAATGGACTTTCAAATATTAAAATGGACTTTCAAATATTCTTTGATACCCCAATTCATTTATATACACTAACACGCCTTGGTCTATGCTCAGCGGTAGGTTCTACAATGGCGCCAGCGGAAGGAGGGGTGTAGGCGTTACCCTTATTGATGCTGCTAAATAAGTGGTGTAAACTTTTAATACGTTTATTGCTAATGACCCGATGATACATACAAACAAAAACCAACTTACTACTATATATATATATACAAGAGGGAAAAAAAACAAGAAAAGAAATATGTACAAAACAGTCGTCTAGACTCGGGCGCCGGTGGCGCGGTAGGTGATGGGGCGACCTTTCCCGGTTGTCCGAGGCGGGGAACGCGGCCTGGACGCGGTCCGATCCTCTCAGGGAGCGGATCGGGGCACGGCTCGTTGTGGGCGCTGGCGGCGCTCTGGGTGGGGCGTCGAGCGAGGCTGCGAGGTTCTCCTGGGGCGTCGGCGGCGCGAGTAACCCTCTCGGGGACGGTGGCTGGAGCGGGAAGTTGTTGGGGCACGAGGTCGGGCTTCCGCTAGGGAAGTTCGGGGATGGGTGGTCCGTCGCCAGCGGGGGCCGCAACGTGGACTGCTGTCGGGGCAGGAGTGGCTGGATGGCCCTGATGACAAAGTCCGGAAGAGCTCTGGCTGGTTCTCGTCCTAAGTCCTGAAGTGGCTGGATGGCCCTGATGACAAAGTCCGGAAGAGCTCTGGCTGGTTCTCGTCCTAAGTCCTGAAGTGGCTGGATGGCCCTGATGACAAAGTCCGGAAGAGCGCTGGCTGGTTCTCGTCCTAAGTCCAAAAGTGGCTGGATGCCCCTGATGACAAAGTCCGGAAAAGTGCTGGCTGGTTCTCGTCCTAAGTCCTGAAGTGGCTGGATGGCCCTGGGGAGAGCTGCTAGTTGTTCCTGGAAGGCTGGATGCTGCTGGGACTCTCCGGGGTTGAGTGTGGAGTTGTCCTCGAAGGCTGGATGCTCCTGAAGAGGCTTCTTGTTGGTTGGACTCCCCTGGATTGAGTGATTTCTTCGGGCTTGGGTAACTCTATTTAAAGGAGCCCCGTCCTTTGTTTTGCGCTTCCTGGACGCTCATTGGTCCAAGGAGAAGGGATGACTGCTTATTTTCCTCGTATTTAATCATTCCGCGGTTTTTTTCGCGGCGCGACATATTAGCGCCTTGATGAATGTCGCAATGGCTGGTCGTTGAAATGCCGATTCTAATGATACCCCATTTGCTATGTTTCGTTTGGCTTTAATTAAAATAAAGATTTGTTTCCCTCGAGCTCTGCGTATAAAATTACTTAAGCATTATCGTTACTGAGTGTGTTAAAAAGTTCTCTTTGTTTTTATTATTTGCGCGCTGATTTTATCTCTTTTTTGATACCAAATACTCCTGCATTTGATTCTTCCTACCGCTAATTAAAATTTAATTTGTAATATTTGTACATTCGCCTGCTGTATTTGGCCTTTGTCCCGATTTAGCCGTTAGAGAATGCGTTTTTGTTCTGCCCCGGGCCCGGGCAACTTCGCCCGGACGGCGAGCCGCGATGTTTTCGTCGGCTGAGGGAAAAAATCATTTTAATCGGCCTGTATGCTTGTTAGCGACTTGAGGGTAATTTGATTAGGTAGCGGCTAATTTTTCCTATGCCTGTGTGGTTTCTATAGTGCGCACTATTGATAAGGAGTGCCATTGTTAATTAAAATTAGATTTCACTTTGGCGTGAGTTTGGGCAGCGCTGATGAGCTCCGCGCTTCGGTCTCTTTGCCATGAAGTTTTATGGGGGTTTCGTTGCACTTTAGAAACTGGCATGCTGTTCGTAATTTATTGTTTTATTTCTGCAGAGGTTTTTATTTGAAATTTGTGTAGGATCGTGGCGTTTCGGTAAACAGATGTTTTTGTTCTTTTGTTTCATCGTCGTCTAGTTGGCGATGCAGATTTCCTTTGTTGATTTGATCTGTTCACCGATTCATATTAACACTAAGGGGGTTAGATAACTATTATAAATATTTTGATAATGTTGTATAATGTAAAACTGAAATTGAAATCAGATTCGGTTATCCTATGAAAGACGAAATTAATTTAAAATTTAGTGTTAATAAAGGATTTTGGTCACCAAAACAATATACGCTTTTAAGTTTGATTTTAGCAATTCGAGATGGATATATAAAAATTTATGGGGAAAAGAAAAATAAAATTTGGGGACATGATATTGGTAGTTTATTTATCGAAGGAATTTATAAAACTGGAAATGAAGTTACTCTATCAATTGGATCGTAAATTTTTAAAATATAAATTTAAAAAGGAAAGAAAGCTGCTACCCTTTTTGAGTATCAGCTTTTTTTTAAATGATTTTTTAGATGTAAAATGTATAATAATATTTTATATGTTAAATAGATGTGTAAAAATGACTTACTCACTTAATGAAGTTTACTATGAACAAATTAAAGATAATTATTGGTATGGTTTATTTGGAGATTTCAAATTAATTATTGATAAATCAACTGGATTCTTTAATGCAACCAAGTTATGTAAGAGTGGTGGCAAAAAAATTAAACACTGGCTGGAAAATGAAAATTTTTTAGATATTTATTGAGTTGTTGGATAAAACGTTGTATTGCATTCGTGTTTTAGTTGAATTTTATCCACTTAAGAAAATTAAACATTCTTGTGTGGATAAAACGCCATCTAAAACACTTATACAATAAATAACTATTATCTGTTCTAACGCATGGCAAACTTTACCATGCGTTATTTTGATTGCTTTTACCTATTCTAACATGATTAAATTTTTCGATCACGTTATTTTTAATTTTTTACCTCTTCTAACGCGTGGCAAACTTTGCCACGTGTTATTTTGATTACTTTTACCTATTTTTACGTGATTAAATTTTTCTATCGTGTTATTTTTAAATTTTTACTTGTTCTAACGCATGGGAAAGTTTCCCACGCGTTATTTTGATTAATTTTCATAGTATTTTTATTTTGGGTGTTTAGCTTAAAGGTGTACACCAAATTGAGGAGCTACGGCTGTAGCGCCTGGAAATATTTTATAATGTCCATAAGGTAACGTATTTTTTTTATCTACTTTATATCTCTTGTCATCGTATGGAGATAGAGCTACTTTATTTGTTTTAACAGTATACAATTGTAATCCTTTTGATACAATATTATATACCGGTTCGTGTGTTCTTTTTTATTTACCAAGCAGTCCTTGTACATTTCGAATCTCATTTTTTTAATATTGTGTTTCTTGATACCTTTACACACTTTTTTTTCGTCATATTCATCATATCTAAATGCTTACATTTTTCATCTCAATCCAACAAATTCTCTGACTGGTACTCCTAAATATTCATCTTTGAATAGTCCGGGTACTTTTTTATTTTTCTGAGGCATCCAATCCATTTTATAATCTGAAGTATCAAACCAATTATTTTCATATACAGATTGTCCGGATTGTACTCGGGACATGGGAAATTAATGAGTGCAACAGGGAGAAACAGATAAAATGAGTAGATATGACAGAAATAAAACATCAAAATTTATCAATATACCAATGGACACTTTCAAAACTTTTCATGGATATACAAGTTTTTAAAATAAATTAAGCTCAGCTGTCATTAGTGTCATTAAAAGTTTCTTCAAAATTACAAACAATTCTGGATATGCCTGAACGTGAAGGAATGGAACGATTTTCAAACGCAATTGTGAATAAATTTATAGTTTCATTAACTGAGTTGTCAGCATAAATCCATTTAATAATTTGAACCTTTTCTGCTACCGTGTACTGCATTTTGAGATTTCTAATGACAGATGCTTTTAATTTATTTTAAATATGGGCATCCATGGAAAGTTTTGAAAGTGTCCATTGGTAGATTGATAAATTTTGATATGTTTTATCTCTGTCATACCTACTCATTTTATCTGTTTATCTATGTCTCACTCATTAATTTCCCATGTCCCGAATACAATTCGGACAATCTGTATATCATTATATACATCATCAGTTTTAACATAGACTATAAGGAAAGCCAGATGGAAAAAGAAGACGAGGACGATCTCCCCAACGCTGGATTGACACAACGCGAAAGGGTCTCCAGGAACCCTGGGAACATGTTTTACGCATGACCCAAGATAGAGGCGCCTGGAGAAATTTTCTGGACGAGACATTTCCAAACCTATCATATTAGAATCACAACACATCTGGAAAGATGTCATGATGTAGAAGAAGATAAATGAATCTATATCTGTTCCCAATAGTTTAATTTTTTTCTTGTATTTCTTTTTCAAAAAGTTGTAAAAGAATTTAAACATATACAGCTTTATTTAGTTTTATTATTGTTTGTTTCTTATATATCAATACGTTCTCTTCGTCTATTATATTTCTATCCGTAAACCATTTACATCTATTAAAATCGTCATATTTATCTACCAAATCCACTTTACATCTATTTCTTACATTTTCCATTTGCTCACCATATACAGAGTTGTTCATAAGTTTAAAGAAATCTTTTTCAAAATCGTTTTTGGCTCCTTGTCTAAGTATCGTATTTAAATCTATATATGGTTTTAACCAAGCTTCCTGTTTAAATACAATTACTTTTTTAATAGATTTTAAAATTATTCCTTGCTTTAGAGATTCTTGCAACATTCGATAATCTATTACCTAGATAATTTTCTTTTAGATATACTTTTAGAGTACTTATTAATTTGGTATCGTGAGATTTCTTTCCAATTCCTAAAGATATCAATTCGTTTTGATATTCAGACAGCTCTTCTAGTTTGGGAACATAGTGCTCAGGTAACATGGGACAGTATTTAAAGAAGTCATGTAGTTTTTCTGGTATATCTAAATCTACTACAAACGTATATTCTCGATCACCATTCTAAATTTTAAATTTTTTCCAAATCAAATTCCTTTTCATTTTCATATCTAAAATCTCCAATTGGTAATGGTTCGCTTAGGGCCTTTCCGTACAAATTGTTGCAGTCTAAATAGAGTATATAGCTTATGTGCTTCTTACTATTATATATTCCCTTCTCTTCCGCCTTTTCTTTAGGCAGTTTAACAGTTTTTCCTGATTTTTGATCATAAAGGTAGCAATTATTTGCTAGCGCATATCTGTGTGATATCTGACTCATTCCACCTCGTATACCCAACTCATATAATTCATACATTTCTTGATATATGAGTAAATCCAATTTCTGTCCGGTAATTTTTAAAGAAGCCGTATCTGCCAATTGTGGTGCTGAAATGTAATAAACCGGGTCTAATTTATAATTTGAATAACACATTTTTCTATAGTTGGTAAAGACATCTTTCAACAGGACTGTATCCATTTTCAAATATAAATTGTGATAATCTATAAACTGATTACACTTGAAATGTTTCCATACTTTTTTTGCAAATTGATATTCAAAAATTGCTTATTCCTTCTCCTTTTAAATTTGAATACCATTCGTTTTTATCTGGTAAACAAGTTTCAAACATTCTATAATACGAGTCAACCCATTTGTATGCATAAACTCCTTTTTGTAAAACTAAATGTAAATCGTGTTTTTAAATCTCTTAATTGTGTTTTCAAATTTAGAATAGTCAGCCGGTTTAAATACTCTCTCGTTGCATTTATTACATTTTGCGTGTTCGTTTATGGGCAGTAGATTGATTTTTGATATTTCTTGAACTGAATTACATTTTGTGCAAAAACAATTGTTTACGTCTAAAACATTTTCTACAAGTTTATCGAGAGATTGATTCATGAATCTAAATGTGTCGATAAATTTGAGTTCTAATAGAATGTTATTCATTTCACCTTTTCTTTTAACAAATTTTTTTGAATGACAACATCTCTCTACAATTTGATTTTTGTATTCCTTTTTACATTTTTTACATCTTGAATAATTGTATCGTTGTTTATATTGACCAACAACCACTTTAATATAATTTTCGCTTGTATTTGGAATTATATTCAAATTTTTCTTTCCATTTTTTTGAGTGTGAATGTTTGTCAGTTTTAGTATCTATCTCAAAAATAATTTCTCTAATAATTGATTCTGATAATTTTTGGTCAGATGAAATAATATCCCAATCTACTTCATTTTGAAACTCTCTTAGAAAATCTTTAGATAATTTATAATCACATGAAATTGCTTCCCAAAATATTTTATCCTGCAACTCTCTCAAAAAACTTTTGGATAATTTTTGTTTACTTGAAATGTTTAACCAGCAAACTTTATCTTGAAACTTTCTTATAAATTCTTCAGATAATTTTTGTTTCCAAGAAATATTTTCCCAATCAACCGTCTTGAAATTCTCTTATAAAATTTTCAGATAATTTTTGAAATCGAGATATTCTATTCCAATTTAAATTTCGTTTACGAATTTCTTCAATAACATAACGTTTAATATTGGAGTCGTTAAAATATTTAAATAATTTAGATAAACTGAGTTCCTTAACCAGCTGTTTTATTGATGCTTCCATTTACTATTAAAAAAAATTATTAAGGATTTTTAAAACACTAATATATAATACAATGGATATTGAGGTGTCAACCGTTTTGGTTGACACTGTTTTTCAATCTGATAAAAAATCAGAGTCCACCCTAAATAATTATTTTTCATCCTACATTATTAGAAAATCGAATTTTACCAACCTCCAATGGCTAGCCAAGAAAAACAATTTCGACGTTTTCCAGAGGGGGCGCTGCAATAATCTGTCAAACCAAATTTTTAAAAAAATTACGTCATAATTAACTTTTTTGCTTTAAATAATAGCTATTCCCCTTTTATAAAACTATTTGCTCAATAAAACTTAATTTTAGCAATGTAATCGTTACATTTTTAATATAAAATAAACATCAGATAGATTTCTGTAGAAGGTTATGTCTAACTACGGGTAGATGGCGCTGCAGATACAAACGCTATTCGATTTGCAAACAATTGCAAACTGTTTTATTATTGTTGACAGCTCTGTCAATTTCAAAATAATAACCTGGATGATAGCTATGTTGAAAAAATTATTGCAGGATGGTGTTGTAGGATGAAAAATAATGTGTAAACCATGGGCGGTAAAGTGATTTTCCAGACTTCAAGAAGTGTCCAGGCTCGCTAAAGCTCGCCTGTCCATTTCTTCTTTCAGCCTGGAAAATAATCACTTTACCGCCTAGGTTTACAATATACTATTGCTGTAGTAGTTATAATAGTGCATGTTGTAGACCAGATTTTTTTGTTTCATTTTTTAGACAAATGACATTGTTTTTGAAGTCTTTGTTTTCAAAACACTCATTTAGATCGTTACCACTGTCAAGTTTGGTTTAACTGCTAGACCAGATTTTTTGGTTCGACAACTACATCAGATTTCAAAAACTTCAACGTCAAGTTTGGTTTAATTGCTATACTAGATTCAACAACTAGACCAGATTTTTGCGTTCTTTTAGGTAAATGAGTCTGATTTTATGCTTGAAAAGCTGGACCAGATTTTTTAAAATGACGCTTTTTAGTTGAAAATGATGTGAAAAAACAAAACTATTTAGCTAAAGAAATTAAACAAAAATGGGTACAAAAGGGGGGTGTTCATTTTGGTTTCAATGTGTCTCAGGAATTTCGAAAACTTCAACGGATGAAATTTAGAAACAACCCATTTTCCCTCTAAAACGCGTTTTGAAAAATCTGGTCTAGACAAAATGGAATGATTTTCAAGGGTTTTTGGGGTGAAAAAAAACTTCAACGCTTGAAAATAAAGGTTAAAATCCTGATTTTTGTTAGTTTTTATAAACTTCAACAATAAAAACTTAAAAATGGAGCTGTTTAGCTCAAAAAATGCGTTTTTAAAAAATCTGATCTAGAAAATATGTTTGTATTTTTAATGGTTTTTGGTTAGAAAATGAGTGTTTTAAAAACAAAAACTTTAAAACCAATGTCATTTGTCTAAAAAAATGAAACAAAAAAATCTGGTCTAGAACATGCACTATTATAACTACTAGAATTATCAAATTGACCCTTTCAGCTTTAATCAACAAACGTAGCAGAAGATCCAGCAGCAGAAGTACAAGATAGTGTTAAAAAATTTGGAAATTCTCAGTTTGTTGATGGTTTTGCATTAATTTATTAAGTTCCTCCTGGCATAATATTGATGTTTTGTAAATATTTGCCACAAAGGCCTTTTTGCTATCCTGAAATACAAATCTGTTAATACTAGGTATAATTTAGTTTGACATAAGATGTGTAACTGGCACTTATGTTGTTCTAACTACAATACTATAAAAATAATATGGCAAATTTTAAGAAAATAATGTTGATAAATCCGCAAATCTGTGACATAATCTACAGTTATTTAATGCTTTGATTACTATATATTTCAAAGTGGAACTAACCCAAGCACGAGAAATTATCTTATATTCTAAAATTTATCTAAATATAATTACATGCTCTTTGGTCTCATTGTTTTCTCGCCTAGTTTCAATATGATTAATCGTATTACATATCTGCATATCAGTGAATCCTGAAGTGTGTTGGTTCTAGTGCACAGTAAATAAAATACCAATTCATTGCTAGCTAATATTATTGGAACAAAAAAAAGTTGTATAATGTTTGATTGTATGTCAACTTGAGAGTTTATAATTTTGTGAATAAATACTAGATGTTCCAAAGACATTATGTCAAAATATTTCAAAAAGGGGCACATGACATTAATTGAGGATTTTCTCTGGTTTTTAAAAATAGAGACATATTGAAAATAGTATTTGTACACGTTCTATATCTAGTATGTGTATATTGTAACAAGGATTCCAAATTAAGATGAAAACTGTAATTTGCTACTTACATATACGAGGATTGTTCAATAGAAACACGTTTCGATCGTGTAGGAATGAATTGATCATCATGGCACTTCAATGCAGTTAATGAAATTGTTTATTCACGTATTAGTGAGGTGTCTGTCAAATTTCTTTTTGCGATTGCGTCTTTGTATACATTTTCATAGAGCTCGGATATGGCATTTACTATAGAAAATCCGTCCAAATAGGTAATATGCATACTGTTATTCAATTTTTAGCTGCCGATGGACGTCCACTAGTAGAAATTCTTATGACAATGAAAGTTGTCTATGGTAACTATAGTTATGCTCACATCGCGGTAGTTTAGTGGTGCTGAAAATTTCGTTAAGGGAGAAAATCGACTAAAGACTTGGCTCTTCTAGGTCAAGTTCGAGTTGCAATTTCAGATGAAAGTGTGAGGCGTTTGGAAACTGCTTTACGCGCAAAATAGATGCGCTAAAGTCAGATAACTGTCAGCATTATTCATACTCTTATCGCAAATTTCATATCTTTGGTCCATTGAAACATTCACTAAAGGGGCAGCGATTCACTTCGGACGCTGAAATGTAGACCACCATTAGAGAATAGTTTCGTTAACAGCAGCAAGAATGTTACCAGCAGGGAATCTGAAGATTAGGACAACAGTGGGACTCATACCTTAATGTTAATAGAGATTTTGTTTCAAATTGAGTTAATAGAAATTATGCTACAGTTTCTAAACGTGTTTCTATTGAACAATCCTCGTACATTGCATATTTTCAATGTAGATTCAAAATTTTAAAATCTGTATATAGTCCTTACTATAAAACCAACAGTTTTAGGGCTTCTGTAGTAATTGTAGAACAAAAGATAACTTTTATCAAACACAATGCCAAAATCGGTTATTTCGTATTTCTGAACTTCAGGTTATATTGGAAATATGTTGAATTTATATTACATGTGAAGGACATACTACAACATTTGCTTATGTTTAAATATGAAAGACTTGTTTCATTTCGTTTCGTTCTACTTATAAAACTGCAATCATTTAAATTTCTTATAGTTCTCCAGATTTCTAAATCATCAGTAAATAGAATGCACTCAGAGTTTAGGAAAATATTTGATATATCATTCATCAATAGTAAAAACAAAAGTGGTCCCAAATTTGAATCTTATGGAACTCCTGAAAGTGCTTTATATATTATACATTCTGCCAGCAGTCAGAAGAAGATGATATAAATAAGTTAATTAGAGATGGTGGAAATTCAAAACAAGTCAACTTTACTACTAATAATTCACGACTTACACAGTCAAATGCCTCTGCAAAGTTCGTAAAAATAACATCCTCTTGTAAGTTATTATATAGTACTTCTAGTGTAAATGGTAATAAATTAGTGATAGTCGAGTGGTTGGCATAAATCCTTATTGAAAATCAGATAGTTTATTTTTGATGAGAAAATAGTTTATTACACAATACCGTTTCCAAAATCCAACGCTACAGGTCGATAATTGGGGACATCTTTGTTTCTTCACTTCATAAATAGGACATATCTTAGATGTTTTCCACTGACTGGGGGAAACAGCAGTTTTCAAACTACATTGAACAATATATCTAATGGGTATAACAAGATTTCAGTCGACGTTATTGCTGTAGTGTTACCCTGCAAGCCAACATACACAGATTGAAAATTATATGCAAAACGCATTTGCCGTTGATTGATTACCAGATAATATGACATCATAGGTTTGAGCGAACTTAGGAGAACAGGAGAAGACCACTTAATCTTAAAATCAGGCAAGCATTTAATGTACAGAGGAGACACCTACAGTGGTATAGATTTTGTGGTAAAACAAAGAATTGCTCCATACATTGATTGTTTTTAGAACTATATCATTAGCATATATTAACAGAAAAATTAACAATAAAATTAAAAGTCATACAAGTATATGCACCAACTAGCAAACACGTCGAAGACGAAATGGAATTGTTCTACAACGACCTACAGGAAGCAATAAAACAAGAACCAACCAAATATCAACTAATATTGGAAGACCAAGTTAGGGAAAAGGTAAGGAAATAATGACGTATACATTGACACAAACGATAGAGGCAACGAGCTACTGAAATGATAAGATGATGAATCCATTCGTTCTTTAAGAAACAGCTGGTAGATAGAAAAATGAACATGGAAAATAAAAAGGGGGCTCCAGAATATACAGAGCTTAATAGATTAATTAGAAGAAACATTAGAATCCACAGAAAAGATAAATAGGAAACTCTAGTGAAAAAGACAATAGGATACAAAAACATGAAATGCTTAAGGCCCACTCTAGGAAGAAAACAAATATACTGTTTATTGAATAAAAATGAAGTAGTTACAAATAGAGAGCAAATGTTAAAAGTAGTAGAAGACTTCTATACAACCATCTACGAATCTACAGTAAAAAAAGTACACCAAGAAAATATAAGACAAGAAAACCTCGTAAGAAATGTTGGCTCGTGGATCACTTTTGGATCACTATAATGAAAAACAAAAATATACCGTTGTACTTAAAAATCGGTAATGTCTTACCGTGCTGAAAACTGGACATTGACAAAAAGAAATATAAGTAGTCTACAGAAAACACAAAGAGCTATGAAGCGCATTATTAACTTGTTATTATTAACTGAGAAGCAAGAAAATGGAGATATATTTTAGGAGGACGAGATATATATCATTCGACTCAGCTTGAAGAGTAGATTCCAAAAATATATAGAAACCAGAAATCGGATTTCTTTTCCGAGGTCGACTTCCGGTCAATTTTTTTTTCATCTCGTGTTAAATTCTTAATGTCCAATTATTGGCTCCCCTAATTATTTTAGAGCTAAAGTGTAAATAAATTTTTTGTAGAGAAAAAAATACTGCATCTATTCATACTGTTGCTAACCATTTTTCATTTTCCATAACCGAAGGAATGCAAAAAATAAAACTAGCATTTAAAAAAAAATAAAACTAGCATTTTTACAAAAATCAGTGATGCCATGGAATTATTGAAACAAGCCAATGCCAACGCAAGTGCGTGCGGGGTGATCATCCAGTCACTGTCGTCAAAAGATTGAACGTATTGTCGCTTTTATAAAACTTTCTTTAGTGCAACAAAAGTTATTACATTTGTAGTATATTTTAAATGCGGCATATGCCGCGGGTTTCAGCTAGTTTCTAAATAATGTGCATTCAAGCAAATATCAATGCTACCCAATATTATTCCACCTAATATATTCCTTTCAAAGCAAACGTTTGCGTTTTTCCTTTTTTTTTGAATGATTGTTGTTCATATAATTTGTTTCCAAAATGTAGCAAAACAAAAATAGATACAAAATTAATCATTAAATATTCTGAAAGAAGCCAGCTAGTACCAAAACACTACCGCACAAATATGTATTATTACGTGTATTAAACTCTAGAATTAATAAAGGATTTGCGTATGGTCATAATCCGTCTTTAACGCGGATCTACAAGTTCCCGTAATAATGCCGTCAAGTAAAACTCACAAGTTTGGGAATCATTCTGCTGTTCCAGAAAACCTTATTTCTATATATAATTTCAACCTTTACGAGTCCATACCACAAAATCACTAATTTTTATGGCCAAAATTGATCTTTTATTTGAAGGTAATAATCGTGTGACTTCTAAATGCAAAAGCTGGTGTCTTATTTTGCAAAATTTTATAATATTTTGGAAATATTCCGGGGATTTATGAAACGAAATGCAGAACTAAGTATTCGAACCCCAGAAGGTTGCAGCTTATCTAGGGCAACTTCTTTCAACAGCACAAATGTTAACTTATGTTACGACAACTGACAACTTCTTGAGATGCAACCGGAATTTGTCGATGGAACTAGAATCTTTAAGCTAGACGAAACAGCTACTACAATCGCCAAAATAGACGCGCAGAAAGGAGCCTAACAAGTTATTCACTGCACCAGTGCAGAAAAGTGACCACATTCTGTATAACAAGCGCTTCGAGAAACACAATCCTTCTTGTGTGGGTTTTTCCCCGTGTGGACTTCAAACCCCATATAACGAAAGATGCACCACCAGGATTGGATAGATGACAACTGAATTATTTTTTAAAGTTAGGCACCACTCCATTCATCATGCTAAAAGTTCACAGCAGTTATTACTACATGACAATCACGAGAGTCATATATTTATTGAAGCAATTACTTTGACGAAGGAGAATGGAGTCTCGATTTTGATATTTCCCCATCATTCGACAAGTAAGTTGCAATCCCTTAATGTGGGAGTTTATAAACCTTTTAAACGCACTACAACGCTGCTGTGGATAGCTAGTTAATGCGAACAGTGTCTATTTATGAAATAACAGAATGTGTTACTGTAGCACATCACAGGGGACTGACGCGGTGTAACAAAAAAGCAGCTTTTCGGAAGACTGGAATCTATCCATTTGATCAAAATGTTTTTTCAGATGACGATTTTATGTGCAGTTCTGCTACAGATCGCCCTGATCCAGAGTTACCAATTAGCAGATCTTTGCATAATCTCCAGAGCATCTAATCTGAAAGGAGAGATTATGCAACTTCAGATTCCGAAGAATCGCTTCAGGAAGAGGTTGATGAGAAATGTCGTAACACAAATGAGATCCCAACTTATTCGAAAAATAAAACTGTATCCTTCGTAAGCCCTGAAGCTTTTAAAGGCTACCCAAAAGCGGAGCCAACAAAACCAACTAGAAAACCTAGAACCAAGGGTAGAAGAATGATATCTATCAGCACCCCGGTAAAAAATGCTTTCGCTGGCAATAAAGAGAATTCTAAAAGCAAATTAAAAAATATTTGTAAAGAGAAGCAAGATTCGGACAATGAAAAAAATCCACCTAGAAACAATCGATCCATGCGAATTTAATAATTTAGGTGAACCAAGCACCGATGACTTTGTCCTCGTACAATTTGACGTTGAAACGAAAAGGAAATCAACCAAACTATCAACGTATTGTGTATTTTCTGAGGAAGTCAGCTAGCTGACGAAACGTCAAATATATTATTATAAGAAGATAATTAGCTGACTAATTTTCCTAAACTATATCAAACTATCTATATTGAGAAAGTCACTAAAATAAAATATGAAAAACCAGAGTATGAAATCATTTTCTTTAAAAAGGAGTGAGAAGGCTGGGAACAGATTCAGATTTAAAAAAGAACAATTACTTAAAATATTATAGCTCTCCATCCTTTGGCGCGCATTGACTATCAGTGGTGTGTACCCCTATCATCTGCAAAATGCGCAAGAACTCCCACGGAAAATCGCACTAATAGGAATGCAGAATTTCCAATACACGTTCTCACCTTCCACAATTCTCACATATGGATTATTATCATATTACGGGCAATTTAATGTTCAATCTTAATAGTGACAATACAAGTCTAAAAAAATGACGCCAATTTTTTTATGGTTACATCATGCATTAAAATCTCTATACCGACAATAAAACTACATTTTGAATAAAAACCTACAAAGAAACAAATTTAGAATCCACATAAATGGCATTACCATGTAGGTCCATTTCATGCTTCTCCAGCAACAATGTTTTGCAGTTTAAAATAAAACAATTTGTAATGAAATGGTAACTATCACGTAAATATATTAAAGGAGCCTCCGTCTACATAATAATAATGACAAATAATGAATGCGAAAGTCAAAAGGATAACACTTTAAAGTTGGCCCTTCAGAATATTGACATTACCGTGTTTAAAATTTAAAATTCAACTTCGAATTTGTTGCTCACTTTATGTTTATTGCAGTGTTTACTTGTAATAGACATAACTTTGAGAGATCGCAAAACAAACATATATAAGGGAACGAACAAACATTACAGACGAGTTGAGAGAGCTGCACAACTTGGAGATTTGCAGGACATGCGGTCAGAGGCACCTATGGAAAGTGGCATAAATAGCTCTTTATGCAACAAGTGCTAAAAGTCGACGTTTATGCACGAGACATGAAAATTATGAAACGAAGCCGAAGGCTGAGTTTCATAACATGTCTCGTGCATAAACGACTTTTAGCACGCGTTGCATACAATATTTTATCTACGACCTTACTTTTACTGTTATTGATCCATAAATATCGATTTAACAAAGGTTTGCATCTACGACAGTTATAATTTATGTCATAATAGAGGGCCTTTGCGCGCAGGCGAATGTTTGAGAAACCAATACTGTCAAAGTCAGTTATCAAAGGTAATTATTAATACTACACATTTGACTGTATTCATTACATAACGCTTTAATTATTTCAAAAACACTTTACCTCTAACACAAGAAGTAACTAGAGTAATTTTACAACTTCACTTCCAGTTTGAAATTGTAGTTTTATAACCTCACTTCACTTTATCTCACACTCGCGCTAAAAGTAAACAGCTGATTTCTTTAAACACGGTAAACTATAGAACGTCACTTTTAGTGAAAAGAGCTAGCGCTAAAAGGCCTACTTTTAGTGGTGGTTGTAGATAAAGAATATTAGAGTGAAGACCCTATGATTTCACAAGACCAAGAGGACGCCCACCTTTGAAATGGATTAATGACCTGAAACTTTCTGCAAGTCTAAACTGGATGATGAAAGCTAGACGCAGACAAAAATGGAGGGATAAGATAAATTCTTAAATAAATTAATAATTCTAAACTAGGAAAAGAGCTGTATTACCAAGAGTATATTGGTAAATATAGTCTCCATGATACGACAAATGATAACGGCGCCAGACTTATCAACTTAGCAGCAGCCAAAAACATGATCGTCGGAAGCACCCACTTCAACCGCAAGGACATTCACAAAATAACCTGGATATCACCAGACGGCTTCACAAAAAATCAAATTGATCATGTCCTGATAGATAGAAGACACTTTAGAAATCTAATAAATGTAAGAAGCTATAGAGGTGCCAACATAGACACCGACCACTACATGGTAAATTTAAAACTTCGCGCAAGAATCTCCAATGTCAAGAAGGGAAGTAGCTCCAAACAGACGAAGTATAATATACACATGCTTAAAAATAAAGAAACAGAGGCAAAATATCAGCAGCATATAGAAACGCATCTACAACAGATTCAAACTGAAAGCCAATCAACTACAGAAATGTGGAATGCATGCAAAGAGGCCATCACAGCTGCAGCAAAAGAAGTGCTAGGTACTACAAAAAACCAACCCAAGGCAGACTGGTTTGACCAAGAATGTCGCGAAGCGACCGCCAAGAAAAACGAAGCATATAAAGGTATTCAACAGCGCAGAACTAGGGCGGCAGTAGACAAATACAAGGACCTTAGAAGGGAAGAGAAACGTATACATAAACAGAAGAAACGGGAAGCAGAGAACAAATTTCTAGATCAGCTTGAAAACTATCGAAGCCAAAACGAAACCAGAAAATTCTATCAGCGATTAAACGCATCAAGGAAAGTCTTTAAGCCGAGCACTAACATCTGTAAGGACAAAGAAGGAAACTTACTAAGTGATAAAAAAGACATCCTATCAAGATGGGCAGAGTATTTTCAAGAGCTGTTGGCAGGTGAACCAACCGGAAATACAGAGTTTGAGTTCCAAAACAAGGAGCAGCTAGAACCCCCAACAATGGTGGAAGTAGTCGCAGCCATAAAAAGGCTAAACAACAACAAATCCCCTGGTATAGATGGTATCTCCGCAGAACTCTTTAAGCATGGTGGAAATAACCTAGTGGAGTACATGTATAATATAATTTCTAAAATTTGGACCGAGGAAGAAATCCCAGAAGAATGGAGCTTAGGACTCATATGCCCACTCCATAAAAAAGGGGATCAACTAGATTGTAAAAATTATAGGGGAATAACTCTTCTCAACACCTCCTACAAGATACTATCAAACATACTAAATGAGAGACTAAAACCATATTCTGAAGCCTACCTCGGACAATACCAGTCAGGATTCAGACCGAACCGCTCAACTGTAAATCAGATATTCGCCCTACGTCAAATTCTCGAAAAGTCTAGAGAATTTAACATAGATATGTATCATCTCTTCGTCGATTTTAAAGCCGCATATGACAACATACTTAGGCCAAACCTCTTTGAAGCTATGAACGAACAAGGGGTTCCAGAGAAACTAATATGCCTAGTTAAAATGACCATGGCTAAGACCACGTCTGCAGTTAAAATCCAAAGCGACATATCAGAACCATTTGAGATCTGCAAGGGACTACGACAGGGAGACGCACTAGCGTGTCAACTATTTAATATAGCCTTGGAAAAGATCATTAGGGATGCAAACCTTGAAACCAGAGGAACGATCTTTGCTAAGTCAGCACAGATTCTGGCATACGCAGATGATGTTGACATAATAACAAGAACGACTAGAAAGTCTGTAGAAACTGTTTCAGACCTAGCAACTGCAGCAGAAAATATGGGACTACAAATAAATGTAGCAAAAACAAAGTACATGCCAACAACATCACGAACCAGAGCCGGCCATGCAGGACAAAACCTAGTCGCCGATAACAACTTTGAAACAGTCAAGGAATTCATCTATCTAGGCACACAAGTCGACCCAAACAATGACGTCTCGAAGGAAATTAAACGGCGTATATTAATCGCTAATAAATGCTACCATGGCCTGTCCAAGCATCTCTCTAATAAACGACTTACACAAATAACAAAACTGAGAATATACAGGACCCTAATAATCCCTGTGTTAACATACGGATCGGAGACGTGGACCATCTCCAAAGCGGATGAGAACTCCCTACACATCTTTGAACGGAAAGTACTACGTAAAATTTTTGGACCGGTACATGAAAATGGATCATGGAGGCGCAGATATAATTTTGAATTATATAACCTGTACAAGAATAAAGTCAATGGAAGAGACATTGTTACGGTTGTCAAACTGAACCGATTGCGCTGGGCAGGACATGTGGTCCGAGCTAATGATATGAACCCTATAAAAAAAGTGTTCAGTACTGAACCGGTAGGGAGTAGAAAACGAGGCAGGCCAAGACTTAGGTGGGTTGACGGTGTAACACAAGATGCAAGAACTATCGGTGCCCCCAACTGGAAAACAAGAGCACAAAATCGACAAGAATGGCGGAAGACGATTGAGAAGGTCGAGGCCCTTACAGGGCTGTAGCACCAGTGATGATGATGAAATTAATAACAATAATTATTAATAAAGAGAAGCCATTTTTCTGACTATTCAACTCACCCCCTTCAAGTTAACTATTCACCAATCATAATTTAGTATTTATGTCATTTGCCACCAATCAGCGTAAAATTGTGCAACAATTCCGCTAGCGGAGTTTTAATGACTATTCAACTCACCCCCTTCAAGTTAACTATTCACCAATCATAATTTAGTATTTATGTCATTTGCCACCAATCAGCGTAAAATTGTGCAACAATTCCGCTAGCGGAGTTTTAATGAAAATTTTTTTCTCTTCCTGTGACATTTATTTAACTTCCTGTAAAATTAATCAGATATGATATTAGAAATGTCAAATTTGACAAACAATTTATTTTACGTCAACAGATTTTTATTTTCAAAGAGGACGTGATCAAATTGATTAATTACTAAGAAATGTCAATTTTGTTCGTTGAATAGTCCTTCAAATGCCGCTTGCAGCCGACGAATTGCATGAATTTTTGTCAAAGTGTTTATTCGTGTTTATTGCTTCAAAATTGGTCTCGTGCTGCCGCACTCGACCAATTTATATCGAAGCAATAAACACTCATACACTTTGACAAAAATTTTCGGCAATTCGTCGACCGCTTGCGGTATTGTATATGACAATTTTTTTCTCTTCCTGTGACATTTATTTAACTTCCTGTAATAGTAATTTACGTTATAAGTCCGGTAAACGCAAGTTTACAGTAGCGAGTCCAAACGTTTCGGGACGAGGCGACGTAGGAGCTCGTTGAGACGAGCTACTGTAAAAGTTTACCGGACGTATGTCGTAATGCGTTTTATTTCATACTGCAATTATTAGATTTTTACTTAAAACTACAAAAAAATTTTTTTTCATTTGAAAATGATAAATAGTTTGATTATTGATTTATTTCATTTGAGTCCGGTAAAATATTTTACCGGACCTGTTTATTTCATTTGAGTCCGGTAAAATGTTTTACCGGACCTGTTTATTTCATTTGAGTCCGGTAAAATGTTTTACCGGACCTGATACCGTAAAGCCTCATTTTCCGGACTAAAATCATTAACTTAAACATGGGTTTTACGATGCAGTATGAAATAAAATTAATTAAATATGATATTAGAAATGTCAATTTTGACAAACAATTTATTTTACGTCAACAGATTTTTATTTTCAAAGAGGACGTGATAAAATTGATTAATTACTAAGAAATGTCAATTTTGTTCGTTGAATAGTCCTTCAAATGCTTGCAGGACTATTCGTGTTTATTGCTTCAAAATTGGTCTCGTGCTGCCGCACTCGACCAATTTATATCGAAGCAATAAACACTCATACACTTTGACAAAAATTTTCGGCAATTCGTCGACCGCTTGCGGTATTGTATATGACAATTAATTTGACACTTCATTATTATTTGTCATATGATACTAATGAATTTTCATTAGGTATTTTTCATGCTGATTGAAAATCACCCAATGGTGGTTTTCAGCTATAATTTACCAAGAGCAGTGATAATCACCTGCAATAATTTTTAACAAATAACAACCCGAAAGTGCGTTGCCTTGAAATAACCCGAGGCGAAGCCGATAAAGGTTATCATTTAAAGGGAAAATATATGATCTGTCAGATGGTGTTAACCAGCGCCAATTTCAGGAAGTGGCCATAATTTGCATATTACCGACATTCGGCTAGCTGGCAGGCTTCATAAAGACAAAGTTTTTGTTAATCAAAGCAGGCAACGGGCGAGACAAACTTACTGATAATTTTCCACACACCAAGGGTCGAGTGATGATTGCAATAAAAACTACCTCGAGGGCAATTTGCTAAGAGCAACCAGCACGATAACTCTTGGTATGGAAAAAATTATTTGTAGGTATGTCGCTCGCGTTTATATTTTGAAGATTATTACACAATACCCGTATACGAATTATAATTTAAATTGACTTAATAACGTCAAAAAATTAAGGTGCTTGTTTTTTGCATTCCTATTTCTAATTATAAAGCCATTCGCGGGTTCGATACCGTAAAATCGGGTGACTCTGCACGTTTTTGGCGTATTTTTCTTAATATCTTTTTATTTTTGCATCAATGTTTGTGAGCTTCAAGTATGTTATATTTTTGCATATATGGAATGCATACATGTCATCAAAGTCGTACAAAATTTATCGCAAATATATTTTTTTAATTTTTTAAATCGTGTGCAAAGTCACCCGATGATAGTGTGACTTTGCAAACACATAAGATTTGACGATTTCTGTATTTTAAACCCTTCCCAGGGTGACTTTGCCCCTGTAAAAATGTTTTTAAAAGTTTTGAAATTTTTTTAAAAAGTTTTTCAGAATTTCTGTTATTTTTCTCAGAAAAACATCACGTTTTTTATCAAATAAACTTTATTTTATAAAAATAAAAAAATAAATTAACATTCTCGTATAAAACAAACTTAACACATATATTTTGAATTTCTGTACAGTTTTCCCTTCCTCATTTAAGTAAGATTTTATTATTTTAAGGTTGAAAATGTTGACTGGTGCCCCAAACTCTGCAGTTGCTATCAAAACATCCACAAAGTGTTGTTCCTCAACCTCTGTTAATACTGTTTGACCACCTGGTGCACCAGAACGTTTTCCACTTCTTTTATAATATAATATTGCTAATGGAATTTTATTAATTGTAAGTAGTAGATGCATCCCGGAAGGTCATCCCTTGACGAACTGTCCGTAGCGCAGTCATCACATCCTCCTCAGTGTAGTTCTGGTAATGTCGTGCTCCAATTTTTTTTTTTTACTTTCTCGGCATTTTTCTGCAATAAAAAGCAAATAAAAAACAATAAAAATATTGATTTACTATAATAAAAACATATAAAACTGACTATGCAAAGTCACCCCACAAAAAAACAGAAAGTGCGTCATTTTTATAAATAAATTGCAAAATTCCATGAAACGTAAATTAATTCCGATTTATTATTTTACTGATGCCGAAATATATAAGCACTGTATATCCAAGTCCCTGATTGTGCAAGACATTTGTATAATTCTCCAGATCCCTTAGCATTTTACTTATTAAATTTTACGAAAAATCACTTCGGTACTTACTCGCAGAGTTCTTGCCGCCAAACGTCCACAACAACTCCACACCACGTCTGGGTACGCACTGAACCTGTTGGAAGACACGGCTGCACCCACAGGTGTCCAACAATACTACCAACCCCAAAAAAATTATGACGAATATAAATATCTCTTTTTTTGCAAACTCACCCGCCATTGCAAAGTCACCCGTAATCATCCCTAGGGGCTTATCACTTGATAAGCATCCCAAGGGTATTCAGCAGGTAATCAGTTCGGGATTGGTCAATTTTCAAAAAATATAATATGGTTCTCATTGGATATCAGCCATGTGACAGTTGAGTGTAATAATCACTTCAAGTTTGATCTAATTCGCAAATTGACACACGTGGTCGAAAATAATCAAATAGGATTGATCTATAATATATGTAAAAACTTATCACGTAAAGTTTCCTCTCTAATGCATATTATGAACAATATCTTCTTTTTTTTCATTTTTAACAAATGATCAAAACAGAGCTAGTTTGTTTTACAGGTCATTCTCGATAATTTTTGAAATAATCTTGCCATGCAGCATTAATGTCATTTTTGACTTTATGTCTCAATTGTCTGTATTTCACAACAATGCCACAGTTACCTAGATTTTGTTTAATTTTTTTGAACAAGCAATGTCTGTTTTATGTCTTTAATTTTTTCCAGTATTATCCAACCTAATTTTTTATCTACTTATCTACAACTAAAATAATATTAAATAAAATACTGGTTTTGCTTACTGTATGGATGATCTATTTAAAATGTGTTAACATTCCCAGAGTAAGTATGCTTTCAAAACAAAACATCAAGTTTATGGAGATCATTTTAGATTATAAAAATTGATACCAATCAGATTTAACATAGCTTAGAAATGCAAATCTACGATCATTCTAAATTCGTGCCATAAGACCACAACATACAAACTAAATTCATTTGCCAAACATCCAATTTGTCAGTTCCGTTTTCGCCGTACAAAATGACTTTTACTTCGCTTAAAGTAGTACCTACTTCAGTTTAAAATGTATAAAAATATGCTATTAAATAAAACAAAAAACTTTACAGACATTTATACTTAGTATAAGTTGTACTTTGAAACTAATATTTACTAATAGAAATTAAATTTAGTTCATGACACACTTAAATAAGCCTTCATTATTGCCACAAGCCTGCATAATTTCCTGTAAGTGTAGCAGGTAAAGGACCTCCTGCAGTGAATAATCTAGTTCCACTGGAGTCATAACAATGAGTGTATATAGCTGGTACATATTTGACATTTTGAATGTTGTCTACATATTCTTCATCTGGAAACTGGAAAACAAAAACACACAACTCAAATATTGATTCCTACTTCTAGAACAGATGAAAATTATGGTTTCAGTACATACCACATAACCTTTACTAGCTTTGAGCACTACGGTTCTGGAAGAATTAATACTTGATTCAAGGTATTTGCCAGCTTTGAGATCATAAAACATAAGCATTCCTAATCCTGTTCCTATCGTTAATATATCACCTTGGAAACTTGCTGATCTAATACCACACCCTGAATACCGTGATGACACCTTTTTAACAGCCTAAAATATACATTTTTAGAATAAACACTTAATAGCAGACAATATTACCTGAAGAGTTCTACTATCCAGCAATAATGTGTACGATCGACAACCAATAGCATATAATCCACTGTCTTGCACAGCAAGACATACATTTTCTTGCGAAGAAGGCAACTTTCTGGACAATTTCTGTCTAAAAGTTTCTGCACTCCACACGTGAATATATCCATTGAGTGATAACGCCGCAACTTCTTTGAAGCTTTTATTGAATGTTAATGCACGGACCTACAGTTTTACAAAATGTCTCAATATGTCTATAATTTGTCCTTTATAGTGTACCTTTTGTGCATTTCGACATTCTTTCATTGCTACTGCTGACATGTGTTGATAGGTTGGTACTTCCTGTCTGTCTTCAAACATATCTGGCGTTACCCTCCATAAAGACATCTTTGTATCTCTTGAACCAGATACTAAAAACTCGTCATCCAACCAACACATATCAAACACCTGCCGAAGAATTACAAAATATTACAACATGCAAATATAAATTGATACATTTTAATTCTTCTAGCCCATCCACCATAATTCCTTTATACTGATTAAATTAATGTTAAAAAATACACATCAACATTTTTCCATAGATAGCGCGATCGTTTAAACTTCCTATCAAGTACACATGGAGTTTAAATATAAAATATTTCGTAAATAATATCATTTGATAGCAGAAAATACCAAACATTAAGTCAAAGTCAAGGTCTAATCTTTTATTATTCAAATTATTCAGGTACCAATAATAATAAATAATCAATTCTAAGCAAAAAATTTGTTGATAATGATACACACGTTATTTTTTTTAAGTAGTTTTTACATCCTTGCCTATTGCTAAGGAAATCGATTCTATTATAAAGTTCTGCAGAAGATTGATTCTGCAGATCTTCTATGATTGAGACCTTTTCTGAGCTAGGAAGAAACTCCAGTCAAACATACAGATGTTCTGCATAAAGCAGTTTGTTTGGATTTCTGTATTTTTAAAGAATGGCCTCAGTATTTTCACGAACTCCATAAAATGGAGTCGTATTTGTTTTCGTTAATTGTGTTTGTCCGCTGTGTATCTGTCTATGCGCTTTTTTGCAATTTTTTATTTTTCACTTCAGATTCGGAAGATGGAAGTAGAATAGGGATGTTTGAAGAACCAACGGAACATGTACAAAATGGCAGACAAACTTTTTTCATGTATATTTGTCAGTGTGATTTTTTGGAATGATGAATTATGATGTTGCTTGAATAAAAATGATTATATTTTATCTAATCAAATACTTATTAAGTCATTTGGCTGATTTCAAAAATTCCTGAAAATACTTTTTTTATTAAAAACAATATTTTTTTCTATAGCACATGTTAAAGTGAACAGATTAAGGAACTTGAAACATTAAGGCATCAAAATGAAAGCAGAAAGTTCTATAGAGAAATAAATAATACCAGGAAGGTGTTTAAACCCAGAATATCAATGTGCGCAGACAAAAATGGACAAATTATAAATGAGAAAAACAAGATAATGGACAGATGGGCAGAATACTTCAATGAACATCTTAACGGAGGTGAGACAAATAGTACGGAAGAGGAAGGAAACAACAATAACCCTATAACCGATGAAAACCAACCACCCCCTACATATGAAGAAGTAAAACAAGCAACAATGAAAATGAACAACAATAAAGCACCAGGGTCTGATAACATACCAAGCGAACTCATAAAATATGGTGGAGAAGAATTATTACAGTATATACACAAATTAATAAAAAATATATGGAAGACGGAGGTGATACCGGGGGAATGGAACGTGGGTCTGATATGTCCTCTTCATAAAAAAGGTGACCAATTAAATTGTGCAAATTATAGAGGCATAACGCTCCTAAACACAGGCTACAAGATACTATCGAACATCATACACAGCAGAATTGTGGGATATGCTGAGCAGATAACTGGAAACTACCAATGTGGATTTCGCCGTGGCAGATCAACAAGCGATCAAATTTTCACGCTAAGACAAATAATAGAAAAGACAACTGAATTCACGATAGACACATACCATATGTTCGTCGATTTCAAAGCCGCATATGACAGCATAAATAGGAAAGCATTATATGAAGCAATGCAAGAACTTGGAATACCACCTAAGCTTATAAATCTCACAAAACTTACAATGAAACAAGTCCTATGTTCAGTTAAGATACAAAATGAAACATCCAAACAGTTTAAAACACAGAAAGGAGTGAGACAAGGAGATGCCCTTGCGTGCCTACTGTTTAATATAGCACTTGAAAAAGCAGTACGAGATTCAAAAATAGAAACGTCCGGGTCGATATATACGAAATCAGTTCAGATCTTAGCGTACGCAGACGACATCAATATAATAACTAGAACAAACAGAGCGAACATAGAGGCCTTTAACAACCTAGAAACAGCAGCTAAAAACATAGGCCTAGAAATAAACGAGAAAAAAACAAAAGCAATGGTCGTAGAACGTAATAGAGGCGGAAGAAATAGAATAGGTCAAAATATAACAGTAGGCGATTATAATATAGAAGTAGTGCGCGAGTTCATATATCTAGGTTCCCAAATAAACAATGAAAGAAACACCGAAGAAGAAATAAAGCGAAGAATAATCATAGCTAATAGATGTTACTACGGACTCGAAAAACAACTAAGATCGCCGAACCTGACACACAAGTCCAAATGTATAATATACAAGACATTAATAAGACCAGTACTAACATACGCCTCCGAAACATGGACACTAAGCAAATCGGATGAGAATCGACTGGGTGTCTTTGAGAGAAAAGTACTGAGAATAATATTTGGCCCCATCCAAGAAGACCAAGCATGGAGAAACAGATACAACTACGAACTATATGAAATATATGAAGATGTCGACATAGTAAAAATAATAAAACTAGGAAGATTGAGATGGGCAGGACATGTTATGAGGATGAACGACGAAAGGCCTACAAAACGAGCATTAAC
The DNA here is from genome assembly GCA_940337035.1 of Agriotes lineatus. Classification (NCBI taxonomy): domain Eukaryota; kingdom Metazoa; phylum Arthropoda; class Insecta; order Coleoptera; family Elateridae; genus Agriotes; species Agriotes lineatus. The sequence continues at coordinate 82,722 of CALNHX010002925.1, read as the reverse complement.
AGCAAAACCTGATGGAACTAGAGGAAGAGGTAGACCAAGGCTACGATGGATGGATGGAGTAGAAAAAGACCTGAGAAGCATAGGAGTGAACAACTGGAAGAATCAAGCCCAAGACAGAGACAGATGGCGGAGAGTCCTTGAGGAGGCCAAGACCCACCCAGGGTTGTAGTGCCAACGATGATGATGATGATGACATGTTAAAGTGTGCTTTTATCAACTCAAAACAAAAGGTCAAGTTTTACTTTAACAGCAAGGGTAGATAAAGTAGCACTTTAACATCAAGGATAGATAATAGTGGATTATGCAATGGGGAGAGAAATGCGTTATTTTGCTGAGGTAGAATTTCTGACTCGAGGGCGAGAGTACACTGTGGTGTAACTGATTATTTTAACAGGAATTAGGCAGATAAACAGACTTTTTGGGTGTATTATTACAAATGCGCTGATCATAACATGCAACTCCTATAGCTCTTAAGTGGAAACTAAGCCGAGCAGGTTTTTGCAGTTGTGTAGGTAGATTGTATTTACTTATTAACTTATAAAGACTATAATGACCAATGTGATCCATGGGTAAATAAATTTGCTTCTGCAACAAATACACAATAGATGTGTACCATACCTATATGAATTTACATTTCACTTTAAGAAAGACTTTGTTTGCCAGCATAACAGTAAGAATAAAGTGTACAAAACAGAAAGTACACGCAAAAAAAATGAACAGATTTATAAAATACCGAGACAATCTTTTGACAGAACATTTCAATGAAATAATTGAAGTTTAGAACTTTGACTAAACTCAGCTTATTTCAATTGTTGCGAGTTTTTATCTGAAAATCTAAGAATGTTTGGATAAATTTGTTCAGATAATAAAGGTTGTTTGGAATTGAAAGGAAATATTATAGCATCTTTAATTTTTATTTTTGTATAATTTAGTACTCATTTGTTACTTTTTTATGAGTTATAACAAAATTCATACACAATTTACAATCAATGTGAAAAAAAAATTAACAAACAAGTGCATCGCGATAATATTGTGCAAAAATATATACAAAATCCAAGTTTATCATCCAGAACAATTGCCAAAGAGCTGGGTATGTTTCTTCAACTGTTATGAATGTGATCAGAAGGTTCAAGCAACGTTTGTACCGAAAGAGTGCCAAGGTCAGATTGTAAGCGTGAGCCTGCTCATTACAGCAAAAAAATGGATTAATGACAACTTAAATTTTGTCTCCAAGGAATTTAACCCACCCAACGGTTCTGGTCTGAGTCCGATAGAGAAATTATGGGAAATTGTGAAGTGAAAACATATGAAAACATAACGCAGTATACGAAAAAGTGGAAGAAGGTAACAGATGAAGTGTATGAAACTGCTGTGCGGCATCTGATGGAAGAACTAAATTCCAAATTGCGCAGTTTCATACGAGATAAGCAAAATTAATTTATATATTTCCTTGTATTCTAAAAAATGGTTTTTCCATATGCAGCCTTTATTTCTGATTAAAAACAACTTTTGTCTTAAATACTTTTGTTTGACTTCAAGTTTCCAAAATTTCATAAAAAAGGTTTTATCCCAAAAACCAAGTTCTAAAAAAAGACAGTTGAATACAGTTTGCCTACATAACATTTTAAGAAAGTTTTTTATCATTCTAGATAAATTTGTATTCATACCAGTTGACTTATAATTAGTTAAGATGATGAAAACATTTTTCTTTGCACAAATTTTCCAAAAATACCTAGTTTTCAAGATATAAAACTCTTTAAATAGACCACACATACCGGGTGTCCACTTTCAAACTGAAACATAGAGATTTAACACTGTTTTCAACAGTTTCATGGATTCTTGCTCGCCAATTCAACCTACAGAAAATGTTTTGGTATCAATGGAAAGAGAAAATTATTGCGCATTTAATGGTATCAAAAATTAAACTATTTTTCTCAATTTTCATTGAAAAATATTAATCAAAGGTCATGTTTTTTAAATAGGAGTTGCCTTGACTTGAAAAAAGTTGACAGCTATACTCAAATTAAGTTGTTATTTGACGACTTTCAGAGTTAGTTCAGTAGTTTTTACTTTATAGACGATTGCTCGAATGAAGAAAGTTTTTATTGTTAAAACATATTACAGTGGCGTTAGTTTGCGTAGAGTGAGCAATATTTTTCAATGAAAATTGACAAAAATAATTTTTGATATCATTAGATGCGTGATAATTTTCTCTTTCCATTGATACCAAAATCTTTTTGTAGCTTCAACTGCCGAGCAGGAATTCATGAAACTGCTAAAAACAATGTTAAATCCCTATGTTCCAGTTTGAAAGTGAACACCCGGTATATTTTTAATCGTCTATATAATAAAGGAGAACGATCCAGACGTGTGTGTCTGTCACGAATATTGCAGACGTGATGTACCTGATTGAGTGAATGCTGGTTACGGTAGCGGCGGCATCTGCTTCCTGTCATGCGAAATGTTGTTTTCTGAGATTGTGTAACAAGTGTGTAGCAGAACGGAATGGCCCAACGTAATAGGCCTAAAAATGGTGGTAAATTGAATAGGCCAGACCGCGCAATAGCGCGTGAAGCCCCGTTTGTTAATAAAAAGAAAGGAGAGAAAATAATTAAAATACGAACACCCAAAATCAGTTGGCAAAGGTGTAGAGTAACTGAAATATTGGTGCCATCCTAGTGTTATAGGTGTCTGGGCCACGGACATGTATCGACAGAATGTCGAAGAGACAAACGAGATATGAAGGGGGTGCGTTATAAATGTAATAAAAAAGGACATTTAGCAATAAACTGCACAAGCACTCCATAATGCTATGAATGCGAGGAAGAAGGCCATAGAGCTGCCACCATGGAATGTAAGAACTACAGGAGTGAGGTAAATAAACTCAGAAATCAAACACCACAAGGAAAAACCAGAACCACCAATAAGATGACAGCGGCGGAAAATTAAAACGAGCAGACAACATATTAAACAATGTCTAAAAATATTGCAAAGCAACATGAATAGGAGCAGCCCGGCGCACGAATTACTGAACAACACTGCGCTAGAATTACAGATAGACCTGATATTGATATCGGAACCAAACATCAAACAACTGAAAAAGGGACCCTGGTTCTACAACACTGACATGAGTGTGGCTATAAGAAGCTTCAATAGACAACATTCTGACATTAAAATAACAGAAAGTAAAATCGGAAATGGATATGTATGGGTCGAGATCAGAAACACAGTGGTATACAGCTGCTACTGCTCACCGGATGCAAGCGATTACGACTACAAAACCACATTAAATGAGATACGTCGGAGTATGAAGATAAACAGCCGAAATAAGAAAGTGCTGGTAGATAGCGACTTCAACGCAAAGTCCAAATTATGGGGATCACGGATAGAGGATAAAAGGGAGAAAATATTAACACAGTGGCTAGCCACAGATGATCTGCAGATAGTAAATCAAGGAGAAGCACCCACATTTTTGAAAGCAAACAGCACATCCCACATTGATATCACTTTTTGCACTGCCAACATAAGCGTTCAAGTAATGAACTGGACAGTACTGGAGCTCGAAAACCTGAGCGACCACCGATACATCTGCTCAAAAAAGACCAAGCCAACGTGAAAACAAGTCACAATACACTCACAGGCTGGATACTTAAGCAAGAAGCCCTAGAACATTTCAGTACCAAAAGCGACCAGAACGTAGAAGAACAACTGGGACAAGAAGAAACAACACCGGAAAGATTCATGGAACTAATCAAAACAATAAGTGACCAAACGCTACTTAAAAGATCAAGTTGGCCCGTAAATAACAAGAAAGCGACATATTGGTGGAACGAGAACATAGCAGCTCTAAAGAGAGAATGCCTAAACAAAAGACGAAAAATGACAAGGATGAACGCAAAACCAAATGCAACGGGGGTCGAAAGGAACTTATGCAAAATGTAATATCATGAACATAGGCATATCCTTAGGGCAGCCATTCTGACAGCCAAGGAGGAAGCAGGGAAAAAGCTTTGCAACGAAATAGACCAAAATGTATGAGGACAGGAATATCGCATTGCCTGCAAAAAACTTAAAATCCCACCCAAGATACAACTGACAGAGGAACATGGTGGTAAAATCGAATAAGTTATTCCCAAGAAAAGCAAAAACACATTGGGAAAATGAACTAAGAGGACTGCCGGAAGATGACCCCGTGCACTTTACAGCTGAAGAACTAATAAGTGCAGCAAGCAAGCTGAAATCAGGAAAGGCACCTGGACCAGATTCCATACCTGTGGAGCTTATAAAAATAGTGGTGTTCAGACAACAACAATACTGTCTAGAGGTATACAACAGGTTATTAAGCAGAACAGAGTTTCCAGGAATATGGGAGGAATCGAGGCGAGTTTTAATTGAAAACCCCCAGAAGATCCCAGATGAGCAGCAAACCTATCGACGACCATTAAGCATGCTGAACACAGCAGGCAAATTATTCGAACAACTGCTATGTCAAAGATTGAAGGATGAAATTGACCAAAAGGAGGATTAGCCGACAATCAATACGGATTCTGAAAGGGACTTTCAACTATAGATGCTATGAAGGCAGTGAAGAACATAGCAAGAGAAGCGAATACCGGCGACCTCAGAACAAGAGACTTCTGTGCGATGGCAGTTCTCGACGTGCAAAATTCTTTCAACAGCGCCTCATGGACAGAGATAGTGGAAGAATTAAAGGCCAAATAAATATCCACGTATCTCATAAGACTGATCTGCAATTACTTCACAAACAGAAAAATGAAAATTGGTCAAAAATATGAAACTGAAGTAACGTGCGGCGTGTCACAGAGATGGATACTTGGTCCTCTGTGGAATGTGAATTATGACAGCATATTAAAAATTGAAAAGCCAGAAGGGGTAACGCTGGTGGGATACGCGGACGATCTAGCAATTGTGGCCACGGGACGATCAGGCGAAATAATAGAAAATAAAATAAATAACGTGGTATTACGGATACAGAGAGAAATGAGGAGACTGAAGCTTGCATCTCATAAGACCGAGGTGGTATTGTTGGTAGCTAGACGAAAACTAAGGGAGATAATGATCGACGTCGACGGAGTAACTATTAATACAATCAAAGCCCTAAAATATCTGGAAGTCTACTTCGATTACAATACAAAAATGACGAGACATGTTGAAAATATAGCAAAGAAGGTGGAAAAAACCGCTATGCAAGTGTCCAGAATAATGCCAAACTTAGGCGGAGCAAGAAGCAGTCGGAGAAGAATTGTAGCATCCATAATGTACTCGATATTACGGAGCATCAATATGGAGCAAGACACTGGGACACGCTAAGTATAGGAAAATAATGGAAAGTTTATAGCGCAGAACCCTGCTAAGAATATGCGGTGCATACCGTACAACGTCAGTTGAGGCACTTCAGGTGATCGCAGAGTACCACCTATAGAACTGCTGGCGGATGAAATATGCCGCAGGCATAAGAAACAAGAAGGACAGACTATGGCAGGGATTAATGCGGAAACAAAGAGGAAATGGCAACAAATACAGAGGAAGGCTGAATGAATAAAAATGCTTATCTCGGATGTGCATACATGGACAAATAGATAACACATAGAAGTTGGTTACTAAAGGGTGTCCAAATTTGAGGTTGCATTTTGAATTTTGCGGCATTTGCTTTCTGTCAAACATACAGCGCTAATACTTTATATCTGTCATTTTGACACATTGCCATTTAAGTTATTTAAGTTATGGAGCGGTTCACGGCTTAGCAACGCATATTTATTGTAAAAACCCATTACAGATATGGGGTAAGTTTTGCAGAGGCTGCAAGAAAAGTTTACGCTATGGACTTGCGTGACATGTGCTTTCAACAAGATGGTGCCATATGTCACACATAGCACGAAACAATAACTTTACTGAAATCAAAGTTCAGAGGTAGACTTATCTTTCAATATGGTGACATCAATTGGCCACCAAGATCTTGCGAATTGGCGTTTGGATTTCTTCCCCTGGGGTTATGTAAAAAGCAAAATCTATGCCAATAGTCTACAGACAATTACAGACCTAAAGGCCGAAATTATTTATTTATTTATTTCATACTTACATATCCAAGAGCTAAAGCTCATTATTGGATTATAATAGTTGAAGTGTGATAATGATTTTATTATTTTCCTTAGCATAGAATTTCGGCTTAGACCGCGTAGTATTTGTATATGAACACCCAGCATTTCCTGGTTTAATGTGCCTTGCACCTTGTGAAGTCGAGCAAAAACCCGCGCAATAGCCATGCTCTCTGGTGGCTCGTGTTGTTTGAGTATCTTGAGAACGAGGATACTTAGGCAGATTTGGCCGTTTTGCTGTTTGTGCATCCATATTCACTAATGTTTCGCAAGACCTTGCAGCTTGCATCATCAGAGTGAGAGTCGCACTAAGAACCGAAGGTCGGTGTAAAGCTATTTATAGTCCTTTGTGCCAGGCGCGCGGAGTGGCGTAACGCTGGTTGGTCATCCGAGTGCAACGTAATCCGTGGGGCGTGGCCATATGACGCACAGTGGTTGTAATGCTTTAGATCGTGTATCACAGGGGTCCACGTTTTACTAAGTTTAAAGCCATCTTCCCTGTTGATATTATTTGGATGTTTTTCTATTTCTATGGCTTCACGTATCACTCGCGGGAAGTAATGAGGTATTCTGGCAAGTACTCTGGCATGCTCAAATTCTAAAGTGTGCCCATTTGTAAATGTATGCTCAGCTACGGCTGATTTTGTGATGCGTTTGTGTTTGCAATCGCCTTTATGTTCTTGGAGTCTTAGATCAACGGAACGACCAGTCTGTCCAATGTAACTCGAGCCGCAAGAACAAGGAATGCGATATACGCCAGCGGTTTTTAAACTTGGAATCTTGTCTTTTACCGATCTGAAGCCGTTGCCCAAAGTTTCCTTGCTCGTGAACACAGTTTTGATGTTGCATCGTTGCAGGACACGTCCTATCTTATCAGTTGAGCCTTTAACGTAAGGTAGAAATGCTAAGCCTTCCAGAGGTGGAGATTCTTCTTTAGCCTTCTTTGTCATAGTCTTGTCTAGTGCTTTTCGTATGGCGGTAGTTGTGTATCCGTTCCTTTGTAAAGAGTGAAACAGATGTAGCTTTTCTCTCTCTAGATTTTCTTCGTCTGAGATACGAACGGCTCTTGTCGCCAGAGTCTGGAGAACTGTTGCTTTTTGCATTGGATGATGGTGTGAGTCAGCATTTAGATATCTGTCCGTGTGTGTTTTCTTTCTATAGACTGCATGTCCTAAACTGCCATCTGATTTACGTTTCACCAGGACGTCTAGAAACGGAATACTGCAATTTTCCTCTACTTCCATTGTGAATTGTATGTTGGGATGTACAGAATTCAGGTGTTTTAGAAACAGATTCAATGTCTGGCGTCCATGTGCCCAGATGACAAAGGTATCATCTACATATCTCAACCAGCAAGTCGGTTTTAGCTGCGCTTGTTCGAAAGCCTTGGTTTCAAAAACTTCCATGTAGATATTAGCGATAACAGGTGATAGTGGTGAACCCATGGCCGCTCCTTCGACTTGCTCGTATATTTTATTGTTCCAACTGAAGTAAGTGTTTTTCAGGCAAATTTCGACAAGTTCAACTTGGTCTGTAGGCAAGAGATCTTTGAGCATTACTAGCACCTCATCAACCGGTACTTTCGTGAAGAGTGATACCACGTCGAAACTGACTAAGAGATCATCTTTGTTTAACTTTATGTTCTTTAGTTTCTGGACAAAATCTGCTGAATCCTTGACAAAGGAGTCTGTTTTACCAGTTAGAGGCTGTAGTATACTTGCTTTGGCAAGACATTTAACCAGATAATCTACTTACTAACAAACATGATACAACATAATAAAATATCATGTAAATTATTATATGTGGATATAATCAGCTTAAAGCTGCCTTTTTGCTACCAATAATAATAATCATAATAACAATTTAAATTGTGTTGATTAGGTATCTATTGAAAAAAATTACTCAAAGAAAATGATTCTGGATTTCCTGCAATATTAATAATCCGTTTAAAGGCATGCTGTTCCCTTCCGCCCAATCTATACATTGCTGAAAAGTCTTACTGGCTTCATCAGTTTTTATTGGCTCAGTTATACCAGCTTTGTCCTCGACTGAATCACAGTCATTGAAAACATAATGGTAGTGTTGTGTCCCGATTATCAAACTATCAATAATCCACATTACATAGTACATAATTCAATCAAGCACGAGAATCTGATTATTAAGCCTGCACTGTATAACAAATAAGGAAAGATTGTGATTAGTAACTCAATTAACTTTAATAGTTTTTTTTTTCGCTTTTTACGACTCACCAAATTTTTGTATATAATTCGGAACACACACAATCTGTTTCTACATCAAAGTAAAGTATCTAAAACTTTTAAATTATGTAACACATAACCACAATCTAAGACATTTTGAATATTCAAAACAGTAAAACTCGATTTTATAGTTACCATCTATACCAAATTTTTAATAAAACTACAGCTAGACTATATTATTTAATAATTACCCAATCCCTATGAGCATTTTCGCCAACACAAACAGGATCTAACGTAGGCAGCCTATATACAGCAATATCACAAGTATTTCGTGCGCCCGTTGCTAGAAGAGTACGGGAAGGATTTATTTGTACCGAATGGATTCCACACTGTTGTTGATCTGCACCAGGAGTATCCCTTCGACTTAACAAAGATGGTATCTGGTCTAAAGAATGAGTGACTACATCATACACCATAAGCTGAAAAAAGATAATATAAATACTATTGCATTATAAAATTGTTACCTACAGTGTGTCTGAGGGAATACATAACATAGAGAAGTTCGTTAATTTTTGCTATAAATAAAAATTAACTAGCACTGTAAGCGAAATCGAATCATGAATTATATTATAGTAAAATTAAGAATATACGTTGATAAATAAAGATCCAATCAAATTGCTATGTTGCACATACTATCAGACACACTGTATACAACTTAAGTTAAATGCAAACATGTTAACTGGTTAGGAGGCCATAAGGAGTTGAAGAAAGTATGGTTAAAGAAAAAGGTTAAGAAGGAATACGAGAACATATAATTAAGCTAGTAAATGGGAAGAGATTGGAGCAAGATTAATGGCAGGAAACGGATATATTTTCCAGTTGAATGACATGTTAAAAATCAAGAAAGTATCATGCACAGCAAAGTTATAAATTTATAAACCTGTGATAATGCCCAATAAGATGGAAAAGTTAAGGAAGATCTGAAGAGTCTCCGATCTTATGATGGAAAAAAAGACAATGGATAAATAAGCATGACAGAAGATAACCAAATAAGCTATGAGCCTGCAAGGCCTCTAATGCTTATATAGGGTGGTTTACATAACTCATCCCCCTGTATATCTGCAATAATTAACTTAAAGTACACCTGCACCGTGCCTGGATGTGCAGACTGGAACCATATCTGTTACCTAGCATCTAACACGTTTTCCAATACCCTAACAAGCACATTATGTAAGAAACTTAAATAATGTTTTTCTTAAATTTTCATTATTAACGACATCAAGTATTATTCGATTATTCCACAATACACATTAATGTTAAAAATCAAAAACAAATTTTGGCATGTAATAATGGCAATTGTTTCTGTTTACCAGTCCATTACTTGTAAATTTTGTTTCACCACAACACAAGAAAATTAAAAAAAATTGACTATAAAGTAATTCAATTTTGTAGAAATTCACAAAACTTTCTTTTAAGGAAATAATTTTCAGTTTATTCTTTTGAACCAGAGTACCACGATAAAAATGAAATATATTGGCCTTTATAATTCTGAGCTTCTGCTAATACTCACAGTTCTGTCCAAATTTCTTTGAATGGTATGAAGATTATTCAACATTCCTTGGATTATTTACTACTTACTATCATAATTTGTCGGCATTAAAAAAATTAAACCGACAATTTGCTTTACGGATCCCCAAGATGGGCAGGTTTTATGCACAGCCAGAGTGAATAAAGCGTGCCGGTCTGTGAGATCGTTTAGTATACGCATTTTGTATATTTAATATTTACAATTTTATTCAAACATAAGTAACATTTCAAACAACGAAAAACAATTACTACTACTTACTAAATAAAACTAATTACTAAATAACAATCATGCTACAATTCATCCCACGAGTCTTTTCCCTGACATCAGCGTGTATGAAGCAATCATGGAGATGATCTAAAATTGTGTTTCATTTATTTCCCCTTGTTAATACAAGAGAACATTTTAGCTAGAGCATTTGCATATATGCTGCAAACAAACGCACGTGACATCAGTGGAAAGATTTCTAGGACAAAATGTATATTTATTCATAAATACAAATTTTGTACATTTAAAAACATAAAAATCAGGTAAAAATGGAATTAAAATTAGTTTAATCTATTTAGTATACAGTGTGTTCAAAACAGTGCAATAAACTAGAGCAGGCCATGTGAAAAGTATTCAACAAAATAAAATAAGTATTACTAGCATATTTTGAAATTTTTTATATTAATGCTTGATTTAGTATCAAAGATAGTTAAAGTAGGGGCAAGAAATCAGACGACGTGCGCCACCAATCAAATTTTAGTTTAGCTTAAATTGTTAATTTTCCATTGATAATTGATTAAGCTTAAACCAAACGCATGATATCAAATGAGCTGTAAAGAAGAAAATAAATATCGGTTTTGTAAATCTAATGGTGGCATTTATGACGTCACTAAAATTTGTTTGGTGGCGCACGTCGTCTGATTTCTTGTCCCTCCTTTAGTTGTATAGTTTCTTAAGTAATTAAGTAAAGTGTTTTTTCCATTCATATTTTTATTTTTTGTTTCTTAATGAGCATTTTTCAATAGCCTATTAGGAAAACCAGTTTCTTACTTATACCTCTGTTATTCGTAAAAATGAACTTTTGAACCTATTAGAAAAACATGATGTTAATGTCTTTCAATTTTACAGACCTGTAAAACATTTCAATTCAGATTAGAAATCTCAATATTACAGTGTCTTACTAATATAAAAATCACTTTGAGCTATCAGTATAACAATAACGGAATTATGCACAAAAAAGTGAAAATTGAAAATTAATAAAAATTCTAGGATTTGAAGTAGATCATAATAGCTCTTCGAATGCTGAATTTTTATCGAATGTGACAGTCGCTACCCAGAGTTCAACAGAATGTCTGCATTGAATGAGATTTTGTTTAAAATATGTATCTCTTTTAGAAAACAAAATAACATGGGCATTAGTGTGTGCTTATCCAAAGATAAAAAAAATATTACGCCAACTGTGTCAAATTTTGAATTTTTCCATAAAATCTTGGCAAAATATGCCATTTGTGATCGAAAAAATTTCTCCTCAAGCAACCTATGACCAACGAGCATGCTCTTTGCTATTACTTTTGTAAAGCAAAAAATGTCAGTTCCAGCTTCATTCAGAAAATATTGAACATAAAAAACACAAAAATGCTTTCAATAATATTATCAAGCTTCTCTCAAGAATACCATATGCGATTATGATAACAGTGAGGACACAACGCAAATTCCAACGCATACTTTAAGGACTCATTTTCAGAACAAAACTACAACCTTTTTAATTTGATGCTTTTTCATAAAAACCACAATATTTTTTTCATTTGAATTGTGCATGACTGAAGTGTATTAATTCTTATGAAATTTCTAATTTTGGACAATATTTGGAAATAAGAGAGTGACCTTTAAAAATGTGAACTCGTATAGGGAACATGTTCACATTGTTTCTATGGAAACTTTATTATCAATCCAAATAAGGTTACACAAAATGGCTATTTTTGTATCTAGAATGCAAAAGCATTTCGCATTCGAGATGCAAACAATGATTTTTCGAAAACTGCAATAAAACTAAGTAGTATGAGAATAAAAAAAATTAAATAAGGAAACTGTCAACTTTAAGTGACAATTTTATATTTCATAAACAATTAATTTTTGAACCACGGCCTGCTGAATTGTTTAACAAACGTCAAAGTGATGTATAATTTAACTCACTGCAATATCGGCACCTTCAATTTACATGTAGTACAACATACATTAGTCATGTTTATAATAGTTTATAATAGTTATTAGTATCTATTGAAATTTTAAATTACTTAATATAAAACGGGTGGTATTTAACAGTCTACCAAATTTACCCAACCTTTTCGTACAAAAAAATACTTTAGTTTCCCAAAAATACTAAATGCTCACTAAAATTAAGAAAATACATAATCTTAGAGCGACAACCAAAAATTGACATCATGCTAGTCTTTTATACTATTTGTTCCTAAAAATAACTTTCGTTGGCTAAAAATGCTAAATGTTCACCAAATTTTATTCCGCATTTAATTCTAACATGTAACCCAGATATTTAATTTTCGTCAGCGTCTTATATTATTTAGCATTTAAAAAAAACTATTTCTTTGGCAAAAATACACAAAGTTTACTATATTTTATACCACATTCAATTTCAAAAGTATACTCAGATTTATATTTCTTGTTGGCCTAAATATCACTTATAAGAAAAATCTATCGTGTTTTATTAGGTCTTGTTTATTAATGGGGACATAGAAATAAGTCTGAAGAATTCTTGGAAATAAATCAATAATTTTATATATATAATTCTTCTGTACGTCTGTATGTAACTGAACTCTTCCTAACCGGCTGGACCGATTTTGATGAAATTTTTTGTGTTTAAGTGGGTGTCCGGATGGTTTAGATTTACAATTGGACCCGGTAAGTCGCGCTGCAATCGGGTTCTAGACAATTTAAAAAAAAATTGACAAAATTTCTTTTTTAATCTTTTTAAGATTTCTCGCATATCAAAACATATAACCCCAAAATTTCACCACCCCCCAATATTTTTCAAAATTAAAAAAATCGAAAATTCGAATATCGAAAAAACGTTTGATGAACCCACTGATAGCAGGCAGCGGGCAGGACAACGTCTGTCGGGTCCGCTAGTATATACAGGGTGATTTTAAAATGTTTCGCCAAACTTCGGGGTATTGTTCTACACACCAAGGCAAGTAAAAAAGTCCATGTAAACATGTGTCCGAAAATCGCGCGTTTCCGAGTTAGGAGCAATTTTTGAACTTGGGAAGTAGTCCAGTCAAATGGTGCTCAAAAAAGGGCGAATAGGGGAGATGTTGGGTGGAGTTCTGATATTTGGTTCCTATATGTTTTTTGGGTCGCTGTACACGAATATCAGGTTTTCCAACAAGAATTTTGACCGGAAACACGTTTTTTAAGCAAAAACCGTGTAATAAATCGTTTTTTTTAGTTTTTCTAAAATTACTCGAAAACTATCCAATTTCGTAAATATTGAACCTATATGAAATAAAAGAGAGTAAAATTTCTTACATTTTATGTACTAGCGGTTTTTTCTCCGATCAATCGTTCAGCCGCGAGAGCCGCGAAGTTAGGTGTTAAAAGGGAATTATGACAGTTTATTTCAAAGTAACTCGAAAACTATACATTTTTCGTAAATCAACAATGGTATATGAAATGAATCTTCATAATTGAAATGTTGGCAAACCCGATACTCGCGTACAGCGACCTAAAAAACATATAGGAACCAAATATAAGAACTCCAAAACTTTCCCCTATTTTCTACCATTTGACTGGACTATAATTTTGCGGCGCTCTCGCGGCTGAATGATTGATCGGAGAAAAAAACCTCACATACATAAAGTGTAGGAAACTGTGTCCTCTTTTATTTCATATAGGTTCAATAGTTATAAATGATAGATATCTTTTGGGTACTTTTAGAAAAACTAAAAAAAATCGGTTTTTTACAAGGTTTTTGCTTAAAAAAACGTGTTTCCGGTCTAAAATTTTATTGAAAAACCTGATATTCGTGCACAGCGACCCAAAAAACATATAGGAACCAAATATCAGAACTCCACCAAAACTCTCCCCTATTCGCCCTTTTTGAGCACCAATTGACTGGACTACTTCACAAGTTCAGAAATTGCTCGTAACTCGGAAACGCGCGATTTTCGGACACATGTTTATATGGACTTTTTTACTTGCCTTGGTGTGTAGAACAATACCCCGAAGTTTGGCGAAACATTTTAAAATCACCCTGTATATAAAAATCTAAAACAAATTTCACAAAACAAAATTGAAAATTAAACTTATTAAGTTTTTTCATACGGCAATACACTGGTTACACTCACTGTAAAAGCTACCAAACACAGTGTGTGGCGCAAGCTGAAGCCTGCAAGAAGTTTTTCTGGAAGCGACAAGGAGAGATGCTCGAGCTTATTTCATTTTTGGAGTAACAGAATAATTAGTTGACGCACAAGTAGTTTTTTCGAGAAAGACTAAATATAAATGGATAGCGCGAATATTTATTATGTACAGCACGGACGCGTAACTTGAGCGTTCTAAATTTGGTGAACATTTAGTAAAATTGATAGACATATGGAATTTAAAATGTAAGCAATGGTAAAACAATACGCAACATAGCTATTTTAGTGGTGCTGTTCTCATTTTCCGAAGTATAATAATTTGGGTTCCATTAAGATTTTTTGATGTTCATTAATTTTTTTGGTGGACAGAGCTAGGGATGTATGGTTTAATTTGGTGTACATTATATTTGATCCCATATAAAACTAACGTGGGTTACTTAATTAATAAAATCACAAATAAGTTCCTAAAAAATTACAAATTTTTTGACATTTCTTTTATGTTCTAGAACGCAAAAGAGTTTTGCGTTCTAGAACATAAAAGTATTTCGCTGTTAAGTGACAAAAAAGAATCACTTTGCTTACTGAGAATTTAACGAAAATGTCAATATTTGATGACAGTTTTCGAAAAATGTAATTATTGTTACTTTTTTTAGTTTAATGGTGCTAAGTAACATTTACAAAGGGTTCCGTTTATATTACCAGCGTACATAAATCAAACAAGTAGAGACGCTCACTGTTAACTCCTTTGATGTCAAAATGCCAATTTGGATTACGTTGAACGGCTCCTGGGGGGTACTTTCCGATAGTACTAATAGATGGCGCCACTACCCAATCCAGGGAAAGCCATGGCAAATACTACTCGCCAAAACGAAATTTTTAATACGATCGACGTGCCCAGAAGAGCAAGTATCTTCTATCATTGACAAACATTCAGTGCCTCTCTTTTGTAATAAAAACACCAGTAATATTACTATTTTGCATGCAAATATTCAGTGTATTAGAAACAAACACAATTATCTTGAATCCATCTTAACTGAACAAAATTTTGACGTGGTGATGATTAGTGAACATTGGCTTAAGGATGGAGAAAAACATTTATATACACCAAATAATTACAATCTAGCTTCTTGTTACTGCCGATTGGAGAGTGAATGTGGAGGAGTATGCATTTTTGCTAGATCTGATCACGTTTTTACATCATTAAATTTCATTAATGAACTTAACAGTGAAAAACATTTTGAATGCACTGGCATTAAACTTGCTGATTTGAACTGTGTTGCGGTGGCTTTATATCGTTCACCATGTGGTAATATCGATATCTTTAAAAATAAACTTTCTCATGTCCTTGACTTAATATCTAAATATTTTAAAAATAGTAAACTAGTGTTTGGTGGCGATTTTAATATAAATTTTGCAGTTAAATCTAAGGAAAGCATCGAAATTACTAACATATTCCATTCTTTTGGATTACAAAAAAATATCACCGACTTTACTAGAGTACAAAAAAATTCCAAGTCGTGTATCGACAACATCTTCACAAATTTTGAAACACAACTTGCAACTGTGGCTGAATTTCACATATCTGATCATAAATCTCAAATAATTAAATTTAACACTATTCAAAAACGGGCGACCTCTGTTTACAAAACCGTACCAAATAAAAGTTCTAGAAATAGAATCAAATTTTCAAATTATCTCTTAACTGAAGATTGGGTAGAATTATATAGAGAGTCTGACCCAACCTGCGCAGTTAATGCTTTTTATCAAGTTTTTTCATATTATCACGATTTATCTTTTCCTCCCATTAAAATTAATACAAATAACAAACGTAAAAATGCCTCTATGTTTACCAATCCAGAAATAGTTTCGGCCAGGGAAGAAATAAATCGTCTTGGAAACATTTTGAAATTGAACTTGCAAAATAATGATCTTCTATCGGCTGAATTTAAACAAAAAAAATACGAATACGAACAAAAAATCTTAAAATTAAAAAAAGAAAAAATCAGTAAAGACATCTTGGAGTCTGATAATAAACAAAGAACAATATGGAGAATAATAAAAAAAGGTGTAAACAATATCAATAGCAATGGAGTGGTAAGTGTGATTTCCCCAGAATCAAACAACGACTACTTTGTGCATGTAGCCGACGATTTATTATCAAATATTCCCCCATCAAAGCACTCACACAGTGTTTATCTAAAGAAATTACCAGTAAACAATGAACAATCACTCTTCTTATATGCTGTTGAGGAATCCGAGGTAGAAGATATTATAAAGGCATTAAAAAAGTCAAAATCATTAGACCTATTTAATCAATCGGTTTGTATGTACAAAGAAAATGTTTTATGTTTATCTGCCCCGATAGCTCATATTGCAAACATCATATTAAAGACGGGCATATTTCCTAATAAATTGAAACAAGCCAAAATTATACCTCTATATAAATCGGGTGAAATTGATGATAGATCCAATTATAGACCCATTGCGCTTCTCCCCATTTTGGCCAAAATTATAGAAAAAATTATTGCAGTTCGAATTCTAAATTTCTTTGAAACCAACCATATTTTTACGGACAGACAGTTTGGGTTCAGAAAAGAAAGGGACACGTCGGGAGCCGTGCTGAATCTCATTAATTATATAACAGAATCATTGGAAAACAAAAAATCTTCCTTTGCCTATTTCTTGATTTAAGCAAGGCGTTCGACTGTGTCTCAAAAAGCATTTTACTAGATAAACTAGAGTATTACGGTTGCAGGGGAGTAACTCTAAAACTAATGTCATCCTACTTATCTGACAGATCTCAATGTGTATTTTGCAAAGGTCAGTATAGCCAGATGTCTTCAATTCAACATGGTATCCCACAAGGAAGTGTATTGGGACCGTTATTATTTTTAATCTATGTTAACGATTTGCCTAATGCCATCCCAGTTTTCACGACTTTATTTGCAGACGATACGACCTTTGCAAACCACGTAGAAGATGAAACTCTAGTCAATCAGTTACAAACCAACATTATCAACCAAGCCTCAGATTGGTTCCAGGCAAATAAGCTTTGTTTAAACCAAAATAAAACTACCACTTTACTATTTTCAAATAAACAAAATATCTGTGAAACCGTCAAATTTTTAGGCCTTACCTTGGATAACAAACTAACTTGGCAAGCACATGTTGACAATCTTTCAATTAAGTTATCAAGAACAATTTATGTAATTAGACAAATAAAAAATCGAGTACACTTAGATGCTGCCATTACTGCATACCACGCATTATTTCATAGTGTAATGACGTACGGTCTAATAAACTGGGGTACCTCTACACATATTAAAAAAATTTTCATTGTACAAAAAAGAGCCTTGAGAGTGTTGGCGGGAGCGAGTCAGTTAGACAGTTGTAAACCATTGTTTAAAAAATATAACATATTAACGCTACCGTCAGCAATACTATATTGTAATCTATTATACATAAAAGAACATTATGGCGATTATACAAAAAACGGCGATGCCCATGGTTACGACACCCGCAGTCGAGGCGATATACAGGTTCCGCAGCAGAGACTAACGTCCACTAAACGAAATAATTTCGGAATAGGATTATTTAATTCGCTTCCTAGTACTCTCAAAAATGCCCCAACAAAACTCTTCAAAGTTAAGCTTAAAAAACATCTTCTGGCCAATGTCTACTATGAACTTTCCGATTTCAGATTTGTTGAAAATTAAGACTGTCTTGTTTTATTGACTTTAGTATTTTTGTTGTTACTGTATTTATCTGTAGTTGACTATTTCTGTAAATGCATTGTATTTTTTTATTTTTATATTTTTATATTTAAACTGGAATTGTGACATATCTAAGCACCACGGTGTATATTATGATGAATAAAAATACAATACAATACAATACAATACTATATCACATATGATTGGTAGCAGAGCTAGTAATTATTGGCTCTGATTGGTAGCATTTTGTGCTGCCATCTGATAGTCAAGCTTAGAAACTGTCCCCGGCACTCTAGATAGGTTTCAACTTTTAGCTTGAATGTCTCTACTTGTTTGATGTATGTACGCTGATATTACTTAAATATTGTACTTTTTTTTTATACAAGTACAGTGAAATCTCTCATAAGCGGACATCGTGGTTCCACGATTTTTGTCTGCTTATTGGAGGTGTCCTCTTAATAGAAATGCTTTAATTTAATTTTTTTTGTTTAATCTTTATTGGAATATAGAACGACAAAGAATACATACAGTTCTACGTTTGCTTTTCATGATGACACTACTGTAAAAAAGTAGCTTTAGTACATAGATATCAACTGCAGCCTGTAATGAAGAAAACCTAACTGCTTTTAATCAAATGCAGCTATAAACAAAGAGCACTTTGCTATAAATAAATAAAATCGTTTTTGCAGAACACTTCTTTCACTTCCGAAATTCAAATACACAACTGAGGTTAAGGTTGGAAAACATAGGGCACATATGAAAAGAGGTAATTCCCTGGTTTTCTACTATCCATTCACAAAGCTCGTGATCTGTCAAAACGCAGTCAAGATGGTACCTTGTTTAAATTCTGTTTTGGAACTTCTGGTAGCTGATTTTGGCAGCACTGAAATCTTTGAAAATTAAAAACTAGGCTTGTGTCACACTTTCTTGTAAAAAAATAACCTCCCAAATTCTTTAATTTTTGTGCATACACTTCAATTGCTATGGAACAGAAACGAAAGAGGGTTTTATTATTAGAAAGGGAAAAAAAGGCGATAGTTGATTATTGCAAGCAAAAACTAGAAGAAAATAGTTGTGTGTTGACACATGTGACATAACCTTAACTTTCAATATTACTAAAAATCACTAGATCCAAAATACATTCCTAAAAAAAAACTGCAATTTCCAGGTACACTCAGCAAATATTTAAAAAATTTGACATTGACAGTTCATGAGTTTTGTGAATGGATAATAACTGAACATCTGAACACGCAATTTATAACGCACCTCATACCACACATATGAAAACAGGTAATTCCCCTAATTCCCTAGCATTTAAGCACATTATAATTAGTAATATGTCCGCTTAAAAGAGGGAAATATTTAAAAATTTCCAAAAATTTCCTGTCCGTGTCCTGTTAACAGAGAGTCCGCTTAATGGAGATGCCCTTGCATTTAAACTACATTGGTTCCCAACGGTGCCAAGAAAAATGTCCGCTTAATAGAGGAGTCCGCTTAATGGAGTGTCCGTTATGAGAGATTTCACTGTATATGTATGAATTGTGGCATTATATGGATCAGAAACTAATGTTGGGAACAAAAAAAGGAAGAGATTAGAATCATTGAAAATCTGGTGCTATAAAAGAATTCTTAAAGTATCATTGGTAAATCATGTTGACAACCGAGAAATTTTTAAAGATAGTCCAAGAAACAACCACTATGACAAAATCATTACTTAAAATTAAAAAAATAGTTACTTTCTAGATTAATGTGCACATCTAGAGGAAAAAATACTGTTAAAAATCTTAGCACTTTAAACTGCGTCACTTGTTACCTCAATAACATAACTTTTTTGCACTGACAATTTGAAACATTTTTATCTTTTTAATATGAAACATTTGTCAACTAATAATAGATTTTTATCAATCAAAACGTATAGGTATAACATGTTTCACCTTTTAATCTCTCATAGTTTTCTTCTTCTTAAAATAAAATGAAAATGCAGAATTATACCTACTTTCTTAAAACACACATTAAAAACAAATGTTGCTTACTAATAAAAAAAAAATCTTGATTATTTTTTCAACAGTCCTATCAGCCAATAGTAATGAGAAACAATTTCAAATCGACCAATAGCATCAAAATTACACTGACTATTTGCTAGTAATAAATTACAGCGACTATTTTTTCACAAACCATTCAAGTCGTTCTTCTGCTGTAACACAACTAGCTAATAGTGGAGGAGGTGAGCAGCAGTTGTTAAAAATAACAGGACACTCATCTGGAAGCTCCATCAAACCCTATCTACAACTTAAACTGTTTAAAAAATAATCACGTCGAATTACATTCGTGGTAATATTTTTTTTAATATAATTTTAACTAGATTAGCACTCATCTTTGTTGCTATTACGAAATCCCACTCGTGAGATTTCTTAATAGTAACAAATATTCGTGAATCTAGTTAAAATTATCAAAAAATTATCACCACTTATGTAACTACTGTTGAATATTTTGCCAATAGTTTTTATAGACGGATGTTACTAATAAATAATAATTGTTTTCTCAAATCTTTTGCAAATGTTTCCTTTTCTAAAGCAAAAAAGTAGGTTATAATTGACGCCTATTTTTTTATTAATTGCTTTTAGTTTTGACAAGCGCCTACGATTGGTGTACTACAGTTTTAATGATTTCAAGACATCAGTGAATTTTGATAAAATAGCAAAAGGTTATATAGTATGATCAAAAATTAATCTCATCTAGTATGGCTGTGGAAGTGCAAACGAACGCCTTTAAAATTGGCTTACATACTTATAAGCCGTTCACGATCTTTTTGGGTCAGGTGAGGCTATGACCATCTAGTAATTTTGTTGGCAGAGCTTCTGTTGCAACTAAACTCCCTCATGGAAATTGACACTTTTTGTGTTAGGTTAGGTTGTTTTCAATTTAAGGTTATATTTTCTGAATATGTACGTTGTTGCCGGATATTCTCTAGTCTCCACATCGACTGGCGTTCTTTTAAATTTGGTCTGTCCTTTTTAAATTGGAAGTAGTATCGTTTAATGGAAATTTTGACTTTTCCTTTGACGAAAATTAACATTATTTTTACACATTTTATAAATCATTTATCTTCTTACAAATATTAACACAATAGATCTGGCAATGTGGTGGCAAGAACATGTCGAACAGACATTGACAGAAAAAAACAGTTGCATCCGCTACATCATCGAATCAGTTAGTCCAACATGACAAGAAAAAATCACAGCCAACTTTGTCCCAAAAAGGTCGTGAACGACTTATATATTTAATTCAAATGGTCAAATTGTATGATTAAATATTCTTTTTATCCATCTCATTACAATATTATATTGAAATAAATGAATTTGCACGTAAAAGTAACGTAATGGTCCAACAAATAAGCTTGCGCCGGTCAAATAGACACTTTGTCTTAAATTTAACCTAAAAATAAAATATATTGGAGCCAGTTGTAAATGCAGCAATTTGTTCTTTCATAACCATATTAGATGAGATTAATTTTTGATCATACTTTAGTTTTCTCAATTCTTCTAGTTAAAATATGGGCCTCAAGAACCGAACTCTTTAAAAAAATGTCTATATCGTGAAGACCTACCAAAAGACTGGGCAGCTTCATATATTTCACCAATGTATAAAAAAAAAAAAAATAACCCTCACAATTATCGAGGAATAGCAGTAATAGCTGCCTTGGTCAGAAGTTTTGAAATACAGTCATGCCCGCTTATAATGAACCTCGAGGGACGATCAAAATTGGTTCATTATATCCGGAATTCGTAATAGGCAAAAAATTATATACACATACATTTAAAATCAGAACTTCCCTTTATTCTGCTACCCAGTTGATCTGCTTTCGGCTGAACACAGCACCACCGATGGGCACATTTTTATGTCTCTGTTGAGTAAACTTCATTATGAGTGCATTTTTTCATTTTCTTTGTAGTATTTGGCCTCCCATGAGCGTAGCTAGTCAATACCGTTTCCCTTTCTTTCCAAATGGTGCCAACCATTGATTTACTCAGAGCAATTTCTGAACATATTTCACTCCACTTTGCAAACGTTTAACAATTTCGTATTTATTTTGTAACTTAAAAGATTTATACTCCATTTACTTGACATCTGCACTGCCAGCGTCAAATTTAAAAAAAATGTCTTGACTATACCTCCAAAATAATGTGTTTTTTATTAGACTGCACAGTAATTTAATTGTTAAAATGTGAAAAATAGCAGTGGTGCCAACATAATGTCAGTTTGACAGTGCAGATGTCAAGTAAATGGAGTATACGTTTTTGTTTATGAAGCTCATTCATGGTTGTAACGAACCTGCACAGAGCTAGAATGAAACTGATTTGTGCTGTGTCCATCTACATACGTATACTTATTTATTTACACATGCGGGCACCTAACTTTCCGATAAATAGCGCAGCACCGCACGTATGTACATATTTAGTTCTTAAATTGGGGATGTCTGAATCTGGGCTATAGTCTTTCACCAACACTTTAAAATATATATGAATCAAGCCTTTGAGAATTAGACAAGAAAAATTAAACATGTAGGGCTGCAACATAAACAACAATGAAGAAATAAAAGCTAGATTACAAGCTGGATATATAGCATTTGCAGCAAATAGAAAACTATTGAAGAAGAAAAATATAAGGTACTACACAACGTTAAAAATTTACAATACATTAATAAAGCCAATTGTGACATATACAATATAAATAAGAAGTATCAGGAGAAAAGACAAGAACCAACTGAGAATATTTGAACGTAAAATACTGAGAGCAATAATGGGACAAAAAAAAATAAACAAAAATGAATATAGACCTCTAATGAATTTTGAAATAGTGAAATATACAGGAAACCAAGACATTGTCAAAAGCATAAAATTACAAAGAATACAATGGTTTAAACATATTATAAGAAAAAGAAAAAACACAACAGTAAGAACGATGATGGAATGGGAACCAAAAGAAAATAGGAAAAGAGGGAGACCCCGAGCAAGATGGTTGAACGAGGTGATACAGGACCTGAGAACAATGGAAGTAAGCAACTGGAGAGAAAAACAAAGAACAGAAAAACATGGAGAGAGATTGTAGAAAAAGCTAAAACCCACAAGACATTATAGAAAAGAAAACAGTAAAAATACAGAGACTAATCCACTCCAATTAAACAAAAATGGATTGCGAAAGTTCCAATAAGGAACGGCCCAAACCCAATAAAGTCGTAGCGCCAACTGAAGAAGAAGGGCTGCAAATTAACGACAAAACTCTGTATACCCTCTATTTTGCAAACAATCAGGTTGTGGCAGCAGAAAATCAAGACCACCTCAGTTATATGGTGAGAAAACTGAAAGATATTGAGGATGTCAATGTAGTAAGTGAACAACACACTGACTACAAGATGAACATACAGGAAAATCAAAAATAAACTTGATCGCGGGAGCCACTGAAAACAATGAAACTTGCCTAATCTGTAGCATGTTTTTTGTTGACATAGAACCGTCAAAAATTGTTTAAGTTTAAAATTTATTTGTTAATGTTATTATAATGTTACCTATCAATTTAATGTATAAATTTAGTTGAAATTACATATTTTTGCATATTTGTGTAGCTTATTATACTGTTAAATTTAAATGAACTAATACTACAGTTAATTGTAGTTCAAATGTTGCTTTATAAAATGCACTGTATGACTGGTCGAAATTTCCATGGGCTCTGCGATTATTTTTATTTTTGATCGCTCTGTATTACGGGAAAGGAACAATAAATTCCTCAGAGTTAGTTTTAACAACCATGGAAGTAAAAAGTAAAAAAAGTAAAGTTTAGGGCGCGTCATTTCACATGTAGGAATTGCCCTAAGGGTCAGGGCCGCCGAAATATCTCTTTCCAAAACCCATCTGGCACACCGTTAATGGCATACTGAGTGATGTGGTTAACAGCATGCCTTCGATGACTGCCTGGCTTTCCCTACTGCCAGGTCAGTTTCGGTACCCAATTTTTAAAGCGACTGGATGTCCAAAGGAGAAGCTGTGGAGGATCGAGATTCGAAAGTACAAGAACCCTATTAATAAGGGAAAGTACGGGGGTTCAAATAAACATAAATGAGGAAATAGAAAGGAAGCTACTAGTCTGGTTTGGTCATTCAAACAGAATGGATGACAAGTGGCCAAATAAGATTTTTGAATAGACACCCAGAGAGAGAAGGAAGAGTGGTCTGGCTAGACGATCGAAAAGCAAGGAAGCTGGGAACAGAGAAATGGCCAGAACCATAGAAAACCCGTTTTTTGTATATGCATATATTTATAACTAGTATTTCTGCGATCAATAGATCCCGCACAACTCCAGCTTGCCTCCCTTCCAGATCTCTCATCCCTGTAATTCTTGGGTAGATACTATTAGTCCGGTCGGCAGGTACTTTCTACCTGGACACAATTCCCAAGTTAATGAAATTTTGGGATATTGTTTGGGGATGGTATTGGGTGTGGAATCTGAGTTTTCGACCTCGAGGACCCTGTGCTAACTCGGGGAGGGCCGAAAAACCTCGACATTTTCGGACTTTTTTCGGTTTTTTGCTTATATCTTCTGAACCATGCGTTTTTTGAGAAAAACATCCTTATAGAAAGTTGTAGAGCATGATATTTCCTTAAATTTTGATTGGTCAAAATTATTTGTTGACCCAATACTTACCGAGATACAGCAGTTGAAAGATGGAACAAATTTCTCAAAATGCAAAAAATAGAAAAATACAGGTTTTTGCCTCATATTTTTCAACGTATCTATGTATACTATACATAGCTACTTATTATTCTTTATTTTAAACTAGCTGACCCGACAGACGCTGTCCTGTACAAATTTCAATAAATTTGTGATCGTTTTGTGAATTTGTGAAGAGATATTGGCAATGTGTAAACAAAGTAAAAAGGAGGAAAAAAACGTATTTCTTAGTGATAATTGCATCTATTAACGATTGTGGCCATGGATATTCAATTTAAGGAGGGGTTAATTCAGAAGTACGCTAATGGAAAATTCGTTTGGTTGGTAGCATTGCGAGTTCTGCGACCTAAATTGCTCCGTGTGATTAGCGGCATTGCAATGCAATTAAATTGTGTCAATTCAATTCAATTCAATTATTTGGTTTTCGACACAATGTGCGATGCGAAGAAACACAATTTGGACAACTAATTCACTTTGTTGTAACTGTATAACCGTTTGTCACTTCAAAACTCACCGTATTTCGTAGGTAAATCTGTAAATTTGCTTGAGATCAAACGACAAAACTTAATTCATTTCATGAAACGTTGCAACAGAACAATGATTCCCAAGTTAATTAAATTTTGGGATATTGTTTGGGGATAGTATGGGGTGTGGAATCTGAGTTTTCGACCTCTAGGACCCTGTACTAACTCGGGGAGGACCGAAAAACCTCGAAATTTTCGGACTTTTTTCGGTTTTGTTCGAAATGATCAAATCCACCATGAACTAGGAATTGACACCATTGAACAATTCATAAACAAAACTACCAAAAAAATCCTAACCAATCTACGTTTCACCGATAACATCACCATCCAGCAACTAGGCCGAAGTAATATACATACGACTCAAGAGACGGCTTCTCCAAGATTTACCATTAAACCAAAGTGATAGTGGAAGTGCTAGTGAATAATCAATAAGTTTCCGAGGCGTCAGTGTCCTCCGTGTCAGCATACGCGCAAGACAGAAATTAAACAATAGTTCCTACATCACAACCATGCATAATACTGTTAGTCAGTGTTGATCTGGTTTTCTATTAATTAAAAAAACAAACATTAGGCCTCTATCTGTCGGGTCAGCTAGTTTAAAATAAAGAATAATAAGTAGCTATGTATAGTATACATAGATACGTTGAAAAATATGAGGCAAAAACCTGTATTTTTCTTTTTTTTTGCATTTTGAGAAATTTGTTCCATCTTTCAACTGCTGTATCTCGGTAAGTATTGGGTCAACAAATAATTTTAACCAATCAAAATTGAAGGAAATATCATGCTCTACAACTTTCTATAAGGATATTTTTCTCGAAAAACGCATGGCTCAGAAGATATAAGCAAAAAACCGAAAAAAGTCCGAAAATGTCGTGGTTTTTCGGCCCTCCCCGAGTTAGCACAGGGTCCTCGAGGTCGAAAACTCAGATTCCACACCCAATACCATCCCCAAACAATATCCCAAAATTTCATTAACTTGGGAATTGTGTCCAGCTAACCCCCCTCATTATGTACCTGCCGACCGGACTATATGGGACATTATTTATGAGTAAGAGGGAAATGTAGTCTGAGATGTTCAAAATCGTTATTTAATCATCTTTTAGAAAAAAAGGCTGCTTTTTCGATATCCTTTGGGGTATTTGGAACCATCGTTATAAAGCTTCATAAAACATATCCGTTAATTTTCATAAAAACTCGTCTGTATGAAATCTGCCCCCCTCCCTCCCAGATATATACCGACTATGGGGTATCATTTATGAATAATAGAATAAGAGGGAAATGCCATCTGTAAAGATGCTAAAATCATTAGGATTATACAGGGTCCAGCAACGATCCAGCAACGAAGCAGGGACGGAAGATATTTCTAAAACTATGAAAGTTACATGAATATTGTGTGTATAAAAGTTGTAGGCACGAAGGTGGTACACATTACTAAAATAGTTTTTATTATACAGGGTGGCTCAAAAAAATGTGGCGAATCGAATTTACTTTTTTTTCAACGGAATTCCTTATATTTGGGTAGCTTATACAACAAAACGTTACCAAATCATGATTTTCTTGAACTACCTTTCAAGTGTAAAATGGTGGATCTGGGTATTAATGCTATACAGGGTGCTCAACATTTGCAAATTTAATGATTTCGTTTTTTTTCAAATGGAATGCCCTGTATATTTTTACTTCCTTTTACGATAAAGGAAGTATTGGATTCACCCCAAAAATTCGAAATTGAGTTTTCAACAGATCTTCACGTTTTAGAGTCCCCTGATCCCAAAAAACATATTTTTTTTCATTGGTCTGTGTGGTCTGTCTGTGTGTCTGTCTGTGTGTCTGTCTGTCTGTCTGTGAACAGAATATCTCAAAAACGAAAAGAGGTATGGCGTTGAAACTTCATATATACGTCTTGTGTACTATGTAGATGAGACAGCAAGCTTTTTAAAAAAATCGCATAACCGGAAGTAGGTGTTTACTCTTGTGATTTTTTAGTTTTTTTCGATTTTTTCAAAAATGGCTCTAACGATTTTTTTCAAACTTCACATTTTTATTACATTTTTAATGTGCATTAACGTGAGATAGGTGATTTTCCAGTTGAATACTTCTAAAGTGGGTTTCTTTTGTTTTTTTTTCTATTTTTTTTATTAACTCCTATTTTAAATAGAACACCCGGTATATTATTACATTTTTGAATTCTGCTTAAGATTTTAGAGAAAATTTGTCTCTTCAACTAACGCTCTATTTTGTACCGTTTTTGTAGAATTCGTAATTTTTGAAAATTTTTGACAAATGCTTAAAAATTAAAAATTAAATATTTAACTAATTATAAGATCACTGTAAAAGGAAGTTGTGTGAGTGTATCACACCAGATTTTTATATTTTTGTAAAGTCCTTTCAATCTACAACTTTTATATACACACAATATTCAGGTAACTCTCATAGTTTTAGAAATATCTTCCACTCCCGCTTCGTTGCCGAACCCTGTAGTTTGAGAATTTTTTTTTGTAATTTTATCTTTTTTTGTATTTGGGCCTTGTCACACTGAACGATTCATCGCAGTGAAACCAAAGTCTGGCAACATAGTTCTAAAGCTTCATAGAACACCTCCGTAAACTTTCATGGAAAGATGTCTGTATGAAATGTGTAACCCCCCGCCAGATATTTCCCTCCTTGAAATTTTTGTGCAGATAATGACTATGGGGTATCATTTTAGAGTAAAAAGAAATATCTGTGAAAATATCAAAATTATTAGAGCCATTTATTAGGGAAACATTTTTTTTGTCGTTTCTTTGACATTTTTTGGGGTATGTGGGCCTCCGGACAACATCCAGAACTTTCATTGCTATGTGGAACAAATGTACATAGGTACATAATCGTAAATGAATTTTCACCCAGTTGTTTAAAAAGCCCTCGCTTCGCTCGGTCAATTATGAATTAAGATGAATGTAAGGTTCTACAAAAAATGAGATTCCAAAAATAGATATTAAAATTTTTTAAAGAAAGATAAAGTATAACACATCTATAATATAATTTTCCTTAATGTGTGTTTGTCTGTGTGTCTGTGGCACAAAATAAAATCTCACGTTCCGGCTTCACAGATGTTTATATTTATTTAGGTTTTGTTTTTCTTATCTTAGCGCTCGGCTTGGAGCTTGATCTTTCGTGCATCCTATTTCATGTGCGCGTAGCGCACAGTTTGCTTGTTTTATTTAATCTCTGGTTGGCCACGACTAGCAGTTTTTCCATTGTAAATTTGGCTATTAAAATTTCATATTTTGTGATTATGTAATCTGACATTTATGACATTTTCTGCCACATTTAATGTGCATTTTAGACTATATAAGTCATAACAATTTTTCATCACGAATGATACATATTTTTCCCAGTTTTTTCGATATACTGCTCCTGAAACTTTAAATTTAGAGGTTAATAGAAAATTTTAAGACAAACTAAATAGGTAGGTAGAGCAGAACCATTCTAGCTTTGCGGGCGGCTTAAACGAGAACTAATATTGGAATCTAGTAATTTCTAAGCTTCATATTGGTAACAGTTTTTGACATCTGTCAAACTGACATTAACTTGTTAACCTGATTTATACTCCATTTTCTTGACATCTGCACTGTCAAGCTGACATTATGTTGGCATCACTGCTATTTTTCACATTTTAACAATTAAATTACTGTACAGTCTAATAAAAACCATGGTGTAAAGAATACAAGGTGTAACGTTCCGCAGAATGTGGGCGGACCTCAAATTCAACCAATAGGACATGGTCCCATAAATGGCACGATTGGTACTACTGAAGTGTATTGTTGAAGACGCTGTCGATGTCAAATTCGAGGTTAAGTTTTGCGTCAATTGGTATCAGATTGACGCAAAACGTAACCTGCTAACCTCGAATTTGACATCGACTGACAGTGCCAGCAACAATATACGATCGCAACCGTGGTTACACCATGATCGCGGCCGTGATGGATTTCCTGAGCAGGACCATAGAGGATTGGTTGACATCTCCCCTCTACTTTCTGAACGATTGCCCACCCCGGGAGCGTTTCACCTTGTATTCTTTACACCATGATAAAAACCACATTATTTTTGTGGTATAGTCAAGATATATTTTTTAAATTTGACACTGACAGTGCAGATGTCAAGTAAATGGAGTAAAGTACGTTTTTTTTCTATAATAACTGTCAAAGTGTTACAATGTTGGTAGATACATGATTAAAACGCTAGTAAATTTTTATACTTCGTGTTGGTAGAACTTTTTCAAAATTATGGTTATGTATCAATTTTGAATGTCAAAGTTTCTTAATTTGAACTCTTGACAAATTTCTTTTTTTAACATGGAATCATCATCATCATCATCAATAAAATTGGATAAAAAAAGAAAACCAAGAAATATTTTAAATGCAAAAATGAAGCAAGCGATATTAAATTATGACATATCTGTCAAAATGACAATCATTTTTTTAGTGGAAGAAAAGAACTAAAAATCTATGTACCAACATCATTAAAACTAGAGACCCTGCAGGAATGCAACTTATCCCCTAGAAAGTTGACCTTGAAAATTATTATAAAAAAAAAATGTACTTTAGATAAAATGACAACATACATCAGTGGCGTACTAAAAACTTTTATATTTAAGTAATTGTGCGAAACAATAGTTTTTGCACAATAAAGTAACAAACACAGTTGTAGTAACAGTGAATTCCTTGCGATGCAATGCTTAAAACTAAATTCTTTGAATAAGCCAAAACCTACACTACAAATTGCAATGTTAAAACAAATGTTACTAGTTCCTGCAACCGCTGCTACTGGTTTTTTTACAGTTATAACATTACCAAACTACCGGGAGATCAAGAAAGACCGACCGAAAAAAACTTTCTTCCGCGCAGGTTCTCAATATCTACATCAAGTTTCTGCAGTAAAGTTAGCTGTATATCAGCTGTCAGTATTAAATATTGTTCTGTGCTGTCAGTGTCAGCTTGTTTGTATTTTGTAAATTTCAATTTTCCGTTCATTTCAATATTTTTCGCAGTGGTGGTGCACATTTCGAACATCAAATGTGATATATTTAAAGCTAGTTGTTTATTATAAATGAATAACTCGATTTAAATAAATAATGTTATTTGACGTGAAGTTAGTTACTATATTAGTTGAGACCCATTCGGTGCAAGGCGGCACATTTTTACTAAAGGCATATTTTATGAGAGCGGCCAAGTCAAACATTTTTGATCTCCCGGTATATATATGTGACATTTATTTCACTTCATTTATTACAAAAGTAGTAGAATCAATTATGATCAGCACTTTTCATGGCCTACCTCAACTGAATGGTTCTGCTGTACTTTTTCTTCAAAAGCTTACTTGGAGAAACTGCGGCTGTAAAAAATTATTAAATCAATTAATTATGACCACACAATTAATGGTGAACACTAGCCCCACAAGTATGGTTGTTCCTCCTTTGTAATGATATTTTCTAAAATTTCAAAGATTTAATTACGAAAATAAATTTTTTACAAGCAAAAATGTTTCAAACGTCGTCTGATAATTATTAGTTGTACAGACTATTCATGAATTCAGAACTTGCTTGGATTACAAAGTACCTCTGGCTAAAGCAGTCATTTTGACTGCTACTTTAAAAGCCTTAATATTTGTATTACAGACATACATAGTACATACATAGTCCTGTCCTCTTGTACCCGAAGGTGTCGAGGTATGATATATGTATGTACAGGGTGGGAAAATTTTGATGTTCTCATTGAGAATCTAGCTGCTAACTATAGGAGATATGGAAAAACGGACCCCCCATCCTTGATCTCTTTTTTCGAGAAAAGCTAAATGTTGCAAACCAAAATTGGCCATCGTCTTTTGTTTTGAAGTTAGAAACGAAAATTCGATTTTTCGTTTTGTGGCTATATCTTGTTTATTTATGAAAATAGAGAAAATTAATTTTTATGTTTTTGAGGCACTTTTATGATAAGATTGGAATGGCATAGTCAGTTTTTCAAAAAGTTGTATTCTTTTATATGGTACTCATAGTTGGCTGTGCTATCATGAGGATTTTTTTCCTATTCCAGTGATATACAGTGTCCGCCAAAAAGTAAGCATAAAATGGGAAAATGTTTTATTTTTGATTTTTCAAAAAAACTATGCACTTCAATGATTTGTCCTTGTCTAAAAACCTATTTAGCCCCTATCATATATACCAAGTGATTTTTACTTATTTAGAAAATGGAGTTTTTCGAAATTGTCAAAATCCGAAAAGTGCTATTTTTCGGAAATTAAGCAATATTACAATGAGATTTTTTTAGAGTGTGTTATTTTTAGCTAACTAAAAAATCGCAAGGCCAGAAAACCCTTAATTTTTTTTAACTTTAGCTAAAAATTAATTTTTAAATTTTTTAAATATTTTTCAAAATTTCACATACAAAGACTTAATATTCAAGTTCAAATTTTTTTATGTGGACACTTTAAAGAATTATAATTGGTGGATATAATATAAAATCCTAATTACTTCTTTAGATTTTTATTATTTACCGAAAAGTAGTATGTTTGCATAATTTTTACGTTTTCTATGCAAGGCGCTTTTTAAGAGAAATATTTTTCAATTCTAATTAATATATATTTAAATTGCTTCAAGAAACTCTAATCTAACCCTAACCTAAGATGTAATTAACATTGTATATTATATTCACCAATTATAATTCTTTAAAGTGTCCACATAAAAAAATTTGAACTTGAATATTAAGTCTTTGTATTATGTGAAATTTTGAAAAATATTTAAAAAATTGAAAAATTAATTTTTAGCTAAAGTTAAAAAAAAATAGGGGTTTTCTGGCCTTGAGATTTTTTAGTTAGCTAAAACTAACACACTCTAAAAAAATCTCATTAAAATATTGCTTAATTTCCGAAAAATAGCACTTTCCGGATTATGACAATTTCGAAAAACTCCATTTTCTAAATAAGTAAAAATCACTCGGTATATATGATAGGGGCTAAATAGGTTTTTAGACAAGGACAAATCATTGAAGTGCACAGTTTTTTTGAAAAATCAAAAATAAAAATTTTTCCCATATTATGCCGACTTTTTGGCGGACACTGTATATCATGTGGGTCCGATTTAGGGATGGGCGCGTGACGTGAAAACAGTCGTGTCACATCGTGTCACGGCGTGTCACGTCGTGAACGTGACTAATATTTGAAAATCGTGACGTGAACGTGAGTGAACGTGAGTGAAAAATTTCCAAGGCGTGATTCACGTTTCACGTTAATTTCACGTCAAATATTTAATAACGAATAAAAAAACTGCAGGGTGCCCCGGGTGCTGATTCATTATTATTTTTAAATCAAAATTTTAATGTGTAGATGTGTAGATGAACTTATTATTCTGATAAAAGTAATGTTTTGTTTTGTATACTCGGCTTAACCCTGAAAATTTTAATTACGTTTTATTATTAAACCAAAAATGTACTGTGTAAGTAACAAACGACTTCCGGGATTGGACCGTGTCATGATTGAGACCGAAGTTCTTCGGTCTCAATCATGACACGGTCCAATCCCGGAAGTCGTTTGTTACTTAATGACAATGGCCGTGAAAGCCTCAAAAATCACCAATGTACTGTGTAGATGTGTAGATGTGTAGATGAACCTATTTTTAGAAAAGTAATGTTTTGTTTTGTATACTCGACTTAACACTGAAAATGTTGATTACGTTTTATTTTTAAACCAATTTATTGTGTACATGTGTAGATGAACTTATTATTCTAATAAAAGTAATGTTTTGTTTTGTATACTCGCCTTAACGCTGAAAATGTTGATCTTTGTACGTAAATGGCTATTTTTGTATCTAGAATGCGAAATGCTACTTTTGCGTTCGAGAACAGAAGCTATTTTGCCGAGCTTTAGCGAGGCAAAATACCCATTCGAGAACGCAAAAGCATTTCGCATTCGAGATGCAAACAATGATTTTTCGAAAACTGCAATAAAACTAAGTAGTATGAGAATAACAAAAATTAAATAAGGTAACTGTCAACGTTAATTGACAATTTTATATTTCATAAACAATTAATTTTTGAACCACAGCCTGCTCAATTGTTTAACAAACGTCAAAGTGACGTATAAATTTAACTGACTGCAATATCGGCACCTTCAATTTACATGTAGTACAACATAAATTAGTCATGTTTATAATAGTTTATAATAGTTATTAGTATCTATTGAAATTTTAAATAACTTAATATAAAACTAATGTGGGTTACTTAATTAATAAAATCACAAATAAGTTCCTAAAAAATTACAAATTTTTTGACATTTCTTTTATGTTCTAGAACGCAAAAGAGTTTTGCGTTCTAGAACATAAAAGTATTTCGCTGTTAAGTGACAAAAAAGAATCACTTTGCTTACTGAGAATTTAACGAAAATGTCAACATTTGATGAAAGTTTTCGAAAAAGTACTTTTAAACCTACGAATTAAATGTTGCCTAGCAACATATACCTTCTGTACTCATACCAATAAGGGAAACGTCAATTCCAATGACAGCGTTTGGTATTAAAAGTAATGTCTTTGAAGACAGCTGCAAGAAATGTATTTGCGAGAAATCAGTATTTATCCCTTGTCGTCAGTTATTGTAGTCAATTAATATTTGTTTCTTTTTATATCAACTATTCTGATTGCAACATATCACGTGAATTATGTCACGTGCAAGACATATTTTTAGTTCCGTTTAGGGTTTTTTTCATTGGTTTTAAATTTGAACATTCTGTTCTATCTGAATTTAAATTTTGAAATAAAAGCTGCGTGTCACGTCGTGAGCGGCGTGTTACGCCGTGAACGTGAGTGAACGTGAGCGTGAACGTGCGTGAACGTGAGTGTTTAAAGCAAGCGTGAAACGTGCGTGACGTGAGCGAAAACTCACTCACGCGCCCATCTCTAGTCCGATTTATTCATTTTCACTACATTATAGCAAAAACTCACAACTTTCAAATTATTAGTTTTTAATATCTCTTCATTTTCTAGTTGAAGGGTTGTCGTTTAGAATATACACGATTAAACAAAGTATTTGTCATTGCGTTGTTACAATACCTACCGCTTGATTGACAGAATTAATTACATTTGATTGTTGCTTATAATGTTGTGAATTTAGGGGTATGAAGTAACATATCAAGACAAAGATCATTAAAAGGACTTTTAAAAAATATAAAAATATACAGGGTGTTCTATTTAAAAAAAATCCGAAATTATTAAATTTGCAAATGTTGAGCACCCTGTATAGCATTAATACCCACACCCACTATTTTACACTCTAAAGGTAATTCACAAAATAAATAATTTTTTGCTAACATTTTCCTTCAATAATTGTTTTCTGTTACAGCAGTCACCTAAAGTTCAGCATTTTTTGCGTGAAAACATTAATATCTCCAAAACAGTTGACGTTAGACCCATATAAAATGATTAGTATTTCAATTCAAAACTTTTAAGCTATCTAAATATAGGGCATTCCATTTTAAAAAAAAATAAGATTTGCCCCACTTTTTTGAGATACCCTGTATAATCAGCACTATTTTAGTAATATGCACCACCTTTGTACCTACAACTTTTATATAAGCGATATTTATGTAGCTCTCATAGTTTTAGAAATATCCCACCCCTCCGTCGTTGCCGAACCCTGTATTATAATATATGGATGGGGCCATAATTATATACAGGGTGTTTCAAAAAGGTGTTGCCAAACTTGGGGAGGTTATACAAGACTTTGCGGTAAATTTTTGTTACATATAAACCCCTAGTTGAAAATGAGTCATTTTGGCGGAATGTTATCTTGTTGACTGAAAAAGACTTTAATATTTAGTTAATTTTTATTACATCAAGTCCTTCGTCTATGTAGCCCCTGTAGCCACACAAGAGGAACTGTTAGAGAGAGTGATGGCAGCCTGTCTTTTTGTGCAGAAAGATCCGCATATGTTACAACGGGTCCGCAATTCCATGAATCGAAGGGCACATTTATGTAACGAGGTTTTTGAACCATTGTTATAAATTGATTATTTACGCGTTATCTTTAATAAAAATTAACTAAATACCGAAGTCTTTTTCTATCAACAAGATAACATTACGTTTATGGACAAAAATTGCTTCAGGGCCAAAACAGCTCATTTTCAACTAGGGGTTTATATGCAAAATTTGTTTACCACAATGTCTTTTATAACCTCCCCAAGTTTTGCAACACCTTTTTGAAACACCCTGTATAACAGCAATGAGATAACATGAACAACAAAATATAATGCTCGAGAAAGAGATGACCATACAAAAAAAAAATTTAGTAGGCATGTTCGGTTGGCATGTTATAATTAAAATGAGCGTCAAGCCTAGTCGAATGTTTGCTACTACCTCTTTCTTCCTCAAGCAATAGTTATTTTTTTGTTCATGTTATCTCATTGCTGTTATATGTATACCGGGAGATCAAAAATAAACTTGATCGCGGGAGCTATTGAAAACAGTCAAACATCTGTATCATGCTTTTTGCTGACAGAACTGTCAAATGTTTTTTAAGTTTAAAATTCACTTTCACTTTTGTTTAACTTATGCCATAGCTAATTTAATGTTACCTGTCAATTTAATGTATAAATTTGGTTTAAATTACATATTTGTGTAGGCGATAATTAGAATGTTAGTCACAAGAACTAATAATTCAGTTAATTGTAGTTCAAATGTACTTAAGTTTTATAAAGGGCGGTGTAGACAGAGATTTTCATGGACTCCTATGACCAAGTTTATTTTTGATCTCCCGGTATAATTTTAGCCCAATCGGTATATCACTATAATGAGAAAAAAATTCTTTTTCCCATTATGCTATAGCCAGCTATGAGTTCTATATAAAAAAATACAACTTTCTGGTATAACTCAAAATTCCGT
Organism: Agriotes lineatus; assembly: GCA_940337035.1. Taxonomy (NCBI): domain Eukaryota; kingdom Metazoa; phylum Arthropoda; class Insecta; order Coleoptera; family Elateridae; genus Agriotes; species Agriotes lineatus. Next base: position 46,593 of record CALNHX010002925.1, on the reverse strand, counting down.
TTTCTTATCAAAAAAGTGCCTGAAAAATGTTAAAATTACTTTTCTCTATTATAATAAATAAACGATATACAGTCGCGGCCAAAAAAAACCATGACAGTTTTTTTGACCTAATTTTCAACATGTGAAAAGAAGTGCTGACACTGACAATTCTAATTAATAAATGCCATCAAAAGTCATTGTTTAGATCTGAATAATGACTTTTGATGACATTTATTAATTAGAATTGTCAGAGTCAGCACTTATTTTCGCATTTTGAAAATTAGGTCAAAAAAACTGTCCCGGTTTTTATGGCCGCGACTGTATCGCCACAAAACAAAGTCAAAAAATCGAACTTTCATTTATAACTCGAAAACAACAGACAACAGCCATTAAGCTTTTCTCGAAAAAAAGGGATCGAAGATGGGGCATCCATTTTTCCATTTCTCCTACAGTTATCAAGATTCCTTATGAAAACATCTAAATTTGCCCACCCTGTACATAAAGCGTAGCTAAACTACTACGGCAGGCATTTATACTATTTATTAATACCAAAATACATATAAATTAGAAAACTTAAAACACTTCACTCCTTAGCTTAAATTTCTGAGCAGTTTTTCTAGAGCTAAAGTCTAAGGATTTGGAGAGCTTATCACCTGATATAGGAAAAACGATTTGTCCATAATGTTTACATTACGGTCATCAGTTAGCTATTGCTAATGATCAATTTGTAAATGTAGGAAAGTTGTAAATTTTATGACGTATTATTATTAACAAGGATTTGTGGCCCCCAAAAATGTTATCAAAGACTGACTAAAGATCTTAGTTCTATCAGCATACAATGGCGGACAATAAATTTAGGCTTGCCTGTCATTCGCTTGGCACTGCTTATGTTGGTGGCACTGTAAGTCTATGTCAAATTCGAGGTTAGCAGGTTAGGTTTTACGTCAGCTTTGATACAAACTGACGCAAAACCTAACCTGCTAACCTCAAGTTGACATAGACTTACAGTGCCACCAACATAAACAGTGCCAAGCGAATGACAGGCAAGCCTAAATTTATTGACCGCCATTGTACATAAATCAAACAAGTAGAGACACTCACTGTCCCTTCTTTTGATGTCAAAATATCGATTTGAATGACCTTGAACGGCTCCTGGGGGGAAGGGGGTGGTGGTATTTACCGATATTACTACCAGATGGCGCCACTACGTTACCACATCCAAGGCCAACTAAATCTATAGGAACAAATTAGTAGTGTTATCTAGTTTTGAAATGATTATCCTTCAAAATGTCAAAAATGTCAAGAATGTTTTTGTTCAGTGAGAATATTGAAAATAAACTATTAGTAATGGCGCGCAAGCGTTACAGATCTGCTACTTTAATATAATTGGGCATATTCTAAATCAGGTGGTATTTAGTAATAAATATTATCAAGTTTTCACAGTTTGATTTTCTATGTAAGTAAGCTACCTATACCCTCGGCTCATGATTAATAGTATGGAATTATTTACTCTCCTAATGAATGCAGCTGAACTACCGTCCATGTGCGTACTTTTATTTTTTTTCAGTTACAAGTGTTAGTGAACATGAGTGAATTATTAATGAACGCTTCCATAATAAAATTTAAAGATGTTATAGTTGTAGAAGATACATTATAAAATAACGTGGGTTTGATCTTTGTTAACATAAGCGGATGTGTAACAAGAGAAGTAGGATACAGAGTAAATTTCAACTGAAAATGAAATGGTTTTAAGTCCTTAAATTTCAGCAAGGAGCTCATATGGAACCAGTATCTCTTCGGCGTTATCTGCAGCTATTGTTAAATATTATTGCAGAATTTATGTAACTTACAGTATTACAAGTATTCACTGAATGGAAAGATTTAACTATTCTAAAACGTCAAATCTATGTCAATTACGTATTCTGCAATAATATGAAAAACATCGGTAAAACAATAACCTAACATATTTCGCATATCTTTGACACTAGCTATTTTTTAGTGACATACAGTTGTACTATAAAGATAATCTATACAGCTACAAAGGGTGATTTTAATAATAACTTTGACATTGACAATTGATGTTTAAAGTATTTGAAATACGTCAGTTACAAGCCAAAAAAAAATATAATTTGCCTGAAGATGCCGCTACTAATCGTATGACTGTTCTGAAAGTTAGAGAGAGTGAGGAAATGAATGAGACAGCCTGATAGGGATTTTTCCCCTATAGATTTAATTGGCCTTGACCACATCAAGGTTGGGATAGAGTCCCGGTATAATATTAAAATTAGCTATTATTAATATGCAGTATTTCGAGGTTAGGACAGGGTCACTACACTTAAGCTGACGGGATTTAGTGACCTTAGGTTGGGACTCGTTGTTTTGGTATCTGGTAGTCAAGCTTAGAAATACCCCCCTAAGTCACTGTCCCAGGCACTCTAGACAGGTTTCAACATTTAGCATGAGTGTCATTACTTGTTTGATTTATGTACGCTGGTTCTATGTACAGGGTTATTCATTCTAAATTACCCACCCCTTATCATCGTTATTATTGCCTATAGAAAAAAAAGTTTTAAATAAAAGTTATGTGGTTATAACTGAATTTTGTTAAAATGCTATCAAAAGTACAGTGGCGTGCATAATTAAGGGGATACAAAAAAGTAATATATTTTTTTAAAAGGAACACCCTGTATATTATTAAATTTTTGGAATGATCTTTCTTTCCTGATTTCAAAAATATACCATATGTTACCCCTACCTTATACCGTTTTTGAGTTATTAAACGTCGAATATCATTAACATTATTAAAGTAAGCTATGAAAATAACAACTATTTTGTTTGATAAGTGACTTTTCTTTAATGAAATAATCAAAATGAGTTATCATTTATTTATATTTACATTTCCTAAATAAAACTTTGTTATATTTAATAATGTTAACTAGTTTAACTAAGATATTCGACGTTTAATAACTCAAAAACGGTATAAGGTAGGGGTAACATATGGTATATTTTTGAAATCAGGAAAGAAAGATCATTCCAAAAATTTAATAATATACAGGGTGTTCCATTTAAAAAAATATATTACTTTTTTGTATCCCCTTAATTATGCACGCCACTGTACTTTTGATAGCATTTTAACAAAATTCAGTTATAACCACATAACTTTTATTTAAAACTTTTTTTTCTATAGGCAATAATAACGATGATAAGGGGTGGGTAATTTATAATGAATAACCCTGTACTTCATGAGCATATGAAACTGTAAAAATGTGTCTATTGCTTAACTTCATGATGTAGTAGCCCCAAGATCGATAAATTTCACACTCCTATTAATTTTCTTTTAATTAATTTTTTAGCCTCGTTGACTGATTTTCACTCATGTTAATCTTTTAATTTTACCATCTGTTCATATACTGAGTTTAAAAAAAAAAGTTACACCCATTTAAAATGCAGGAATTACTTTGATTTTTTAATGTGAGGGTGGGATGATAATTGGTTAACCTAACAATGAAAGACCGGTTTTATGTTTTCAAAATTATTTTTATTTTTCAACATAGCCTCTTAAATGCTCAATACATTTTGACCAGCGATGCTCTAAGGCTTTGATCCCATGACGGAAGGTGCTTTACTCAAGGTCTGTCAACAGTGGCTTTGACCTTTTCAACGGTGAAAATCTCTATACAGTTAGAAAAATTTTGAGCTTAGGGAATAAGTGGAAGTCAGAGGATGTCAAGTAGAGTGAATAAGGTGGGTACAAAAGCAGATCGTGCTTTAATTCATCGACTTCAGCCATTGCAGTGGCTCTAGTGTGAGAAAGTGCATTATCCTGGTAAATTGGTCCAAAAGCTTAGTGTAGCATTCATTGTCTATCACTTGTTCCTGTGGAAGGTAATCAATCAACAACATTTCTTTTGCATTACAATAAACCGATGCCATCACCATACCAGCTGATTTTACGGTCATTGCTTTCTCTGAAGTTAAAAAACTAGGTTCTGCTCACGGCTATAATTTAAATTTTGTCTCTGAGGTATAGATTTGATCAGTAATAATGTATCGATGCATAAAATCAGTTGCATTCTTTTCAAAATGGTCCAGACACTTGTCAAAGTTGCATTCGAATAAGTTTTTGGTCAAATATAAGCAAACGCGGCACCCATCGTGCGGACAGCATTTTCACACCCAATTCTTGGGTTAAAATATCGCTCTTTTGAGATGCTCACAACATTAGCTATTTCATCAATTTTAGTAGTTTGTCTTCCACACCATACGTATCGTGGATTTTTGTAACCATTTCCATTACCCTATTGTAGTAATATTTTTTTAGCGTTCAGAGTGGTGTTCATCTTGCTGTTAAACTTAACCACTTAATTTTTTTCAGTCCCATTTGATGAAGCACATTCACCTAGTATACTTTCCGTCTATTTAAAAATGTTTGCACCTTTTAAGACTTTTGTGTACAAAAATTAAATAACCACACAATTGCCACAATTTTCCGTTGTTAAACAAATACAACATATGTTTTCTTTAAACAGCTGCTAACAACAAACAGATAGACTTTATATTTTCCGTGTTGCCGATTAAAAGATGGAAGTTGAAATTTTTGAATATGCAGTTATTTAAAATATATAGAGGCTACCTAATTATCATCCCGCTCTCGTATGTTGTTTAGGAAGTCAAACAAGATAATTGATTAAGTTTTGGTTATAAAAAACAAATAAGACTTATATTAATAAATTGTAGCACCACCCAGGCATCTTACACATTCATTTACCCTTTTAGGCATGCTGCGAATAAGATAATCAACTTAGTCGTGCGATAATTCATTCCAGGCAACTTGGAGAATGGGCAATAAATCTGGAGATTTTGCAGGATACCGGAGAAAGTTAATGTTTCTAATTCTTATTTGTTTTTCTTAACCAAAACTTAATCAATTATCTTGTCCCTAAACAATATATTAAAAAAATCAAAGTAATTACTACCTTTTAACGTTTTTTTTTAAACTCAGTATATTTATGCACTTTTTATAAGTTGTTCAAAATAACATTCAACCCTGGAAGTTTAGATCCACCCTTCCTTCTTTTGTTCTCAAAATTTCACTGTCATTGTCTTTACTGCCTCTGTTTGTTGGTGTTTCCGGATATGCACAAGCTACTACAGTCTTTATGACTTAATAAATTTCACAATATGTTTGTTTCTTGACTATTGTTAATTTTATATTAATTTTTTGCCACCAGATATCTTCTTTCATTTTTGTTGATCCAATATTTGTCTCAATTTATTTTAATTATTTACGCTGTTTCTTCAGGATTACTTGTCAGCACACATGTTTCTGCTCCATAAACTATCAATTATCTCACAAAAAGTTTATATTTGTAAAGTATGCCTTTATTTCGCTAACAAGTGCCTAATCGGTTGCATTCATGATCTTCTTCGAAGTTACCTTCAGTTATAGTTACTTCTGTAAACATTTGAAATTGTGCTTCTGTACTTCTTTGCATCCTAATTGAGTTTCTGTGTTAACATTAGATCATCAGCATAAGTACATACTTGTGCTGACTTTATGGTTACCAGTCCTACTTTGTCTCTTTTATTACTCTTTCGATTACCACGCTAAATATTATTGCAGGTAAACCTTTCCTTATTTTACACATTTATTGATGCCAATTGCCTCCATTAAAACAAATGGGGTTCGAACTACTGCTTGTGAATGTGTCATTGTTATTTCCATTTGATTAATTAGTTTTCATGGTATTCCAAATGCAGCTAGTCTTTTATGTATTCTGTTATGTTATATGTATCTATATTTCTGCTATCAAAAACTTGCTTGAAATATATAAACATTATGTGAATATTTCAATTTATTTATTTATTTACTTATTTATTTATTTGCACACCCAACTACAATAATCATCTAACGCCTCCTCTGTGAACTTCCTAGCCTTTTATAGAATACAAAGAATTCATGATAATTTTGGCAATTGTTTTTATTTCTCCTTTTATGGGTAGGCTGGATAATTTCCATTCCGATGTTTTCTTCTTCTTTTTCTTTCTCTTAATATAGGCTGAGTAGGGTTACCACCCATCCGGTGTTCGCACAGACAGTCCGGTATTTAAGACCAATGTCCGGTGTCCAGTCCACATCTCAAACTGGACGCAAAATGTTTGGTTTTTCGACCAAATGTGCTAATCCATTCAGAGTTAGTTACTTCGTTTACCTTTCGATGTTGACAGTCATTCATACTACGGGCAATGGGCAACATGAAAAATATAAAGTCCATCGGTGAAATAGTTTGTTGTTAGCAGCCATTTGAAGAAAACGTATATTGTATTAGTTTAACGATGAAAAACTCTATGTAACAAACGACTTCCGGAATTGGACGTCATTATCGAGGTCGAAGAACTCAACGTTTCGCCCACTTTCGTAAGGGGCTTCATCAGGAGGAAAAGCAAAAGATCACAGTAACTCAACGTGTAAACCATGTCAGAGGCAAAACTCTTCTAATGATTGGAAGGAGAAAAGCAAGAATTTATAGATAAGTGCCGTACGGTTGAGTGACGGTGGCCGGGGCTTAGACATTAGCACTTTCCACATAAAAGGAAGGGGAAAGCCTTCGTCCCGATTGAGATTATTCAGGCACTTTTTTTTATAAGAATGCATTGGCATAGTCAGTTTTCCAAAAAAGTTTAAAATTTTGGGTTATGCCATAAAGTTGTATTCTCTCATAGTGGGTTATGGCCTTATGGTATCATGGGAAAGAGGACTTTTTTTCTTATTACAGGATCTATCTCATAATATATAGTATAACATACAAGGCCCGTCGTAAATATGGGCACATATGGAATTTTTGTATTATCTATTTATCAGAATATGTTATTTTGATAAAAGTTCTTACATCTTTCCATATTAAAAATGCACTTGACAAAATTTAAATACGTGTTGTGCTATTTAAAAAAAAATATATATCTGTTTACAATGAATAAAAGAAAATGATACGGTGCACGCTCATTATTGATACTTCGGCACGCTGTTGGCATAGAGCGGTTTTTGCCATGCATTCTTTGCAATGCCTGCCCCTTAAGACATGGTTAGTTTTCGTATTCTGTTGAACGGTGCGGTATGGCCGCTATCATATTACGTTATATACATGATTGCACCATAGGTGCAATAACTTGGGTTAACAAGAATTTGCAAAGGAAACGGGAACTAGGTAATTATTCAACACCATTAGCAAAAAGAAGAATGGGACAGACAGTGTCGATAACACTGGCCGACAAAAAATTTTTTTTTTGTTGTAACATAAAGCTGAATAGCTTATTACAGTAGAATGAGCCTATCCAAATACGAAAATGGCAAAAAAAAATTTGTAACACGTAAGGTTTTCTTGTTACATTAAATAAAGTACATGTAGAACAGTACCATTTATTATTTATTGAAAAAATTATTTTACAAGTTGTTTAACCCTGTATATCGACTATACTTATAATTTATAATAGGTTAACATCTAATAAAAAAGTAACATCAAAAATATTTATTTGAAACACACTACTTTTATTTTTTCTGTTTATGGGGATTCACATCTTCTCTCTTCAAAAACCAACAGTAATCACCCATCATGGCTGAATCCCATCGTCCTTGGTAACGAATTTCTATTGTCCTAATATCTTGATGGAATCTTTCACCCTGCTCGTCGCTGACAGCGGCCAAATTTTCAGGAAAAAATGGTAAATGGGAATGGAGAAAATGAATCTTTAACGACATTCGGCAACCAAGCAATTTGTAGGAATCTAAACGTTGATTAACTAGTTGTTCATAGTTTGTATCCATACTGTTGCCTAAAAATCCCCTCACTACACTTACAAATGACTTCCAGGCTCTAAGTTCTTGTGTGGTGAGCTTTTCTATAAAATTAACATCGTCCAGCAATTTTCTAATTTGTGGCCCAATAAAAATGCCTTCTTTTAATTTGGCGTCACTCAACTGGGGAAAGACTAGTCTTAGGTATTTAAATCCTTCACCCTCTTTATTCATAGCCTTCACAAAGTTTTTCATCAATCCAAGTTTAATGTGAAGAGGAGGCAAAAGGACATCTTTTGGATCTACAAGGGGCACATACTTAACATTTTGAGATCCCGGTTGAAATTCAACCCTTTCCGGCCAAGTTTTCGTTACGTAATGTTCATTCACTGCACGACTGTCCCACAAACAAAGAAAACAGCAATATTTTGTAAATCCTCCTTGAAGTCCCACTAAAATTGCTATAACTTTTAAATCCCCACATATCTGCCATTTGTACGGGTTGTAGTTTATTTTATGTAAAAGGATGCGCATATTTTCATTGTCACTGAATGGGCAACTGGTATAGATGGTTTTAAATTCCCATTATGTAATAACACAGCTTTTAAACTATATTTCGATGAGTCTATGAATAGTCGCCATTCAGAGGGAGAATGCTCGATATTGAGTTTCTGCATTAAACCGTCGATATCAGTACACGCACATAAAGAATTTTCCATATTGTAAAATGCAGAAAACGTAGCATTTCTTTTCCTAAAAGTCGTAATTTTTGTTTCTTTGGCTAGTAAGTTCCACTCCTTAAGACGGGAACCAAGAAGTTCTGACTGTTGCTTTGACAACCCTAAATCACGTACTAAATCATTTAACTAACTTTGAACAATCAAATGTGGCTCGCCGGAACTGGGACCCGGTGTAAAAGTGGGGTCGGTACACTGTTCTTCGGAGCTGCCTGATGATGCGTTATTATCTTCCAAAACAATGTCTTGCCAATCTAAAGGCGCAGTCGGTATTGGTAAGCCGGAATTGTGAGGAACAGGTCTTATGGCAGAAGGCAAATTCGGATATTGGATCTTGCTCTTTTCTTTTCTGGAATAACCTTCAGTCTTTGTCATACAAAAATAGCAATCGTCTAAATGATTGGTAGGTTCTCGCCATACCATTGGAATTGCAAAAGGCATACTTTTTCTCTTCCCTTTTATCCACTGTACCAATAACACGCTACAGCTGACACAGCACACATGGGGAGCCCAGTGCTTGTCTTGATCTCTGATTGAAACACCAAAATACAAAAAATAGGCTTTTTTCACATTTTCTGAAAATGATCTTGCTTGTGACTTCACCAGAAATTCTCCACAAATATAACAAAACTTGTCAGGGGAATTTTTGCAACTGCGGCGCGTTTGACTTGACGTTTTCGCCGTTGAAAAAGCTTTATTAACTACACAGACCACTCAATACGAAACTCAACAAAAGACTGAATAAGAGAATAAGTTGTTGCAAACAATCCATTTTAGGTTATCTTTCGGTTTTAAGGTGCACTCCTTTTAAATGGCTCCTCATAAAATGTACTACCTGCCAATATAAAAGGGTCCAATGAGCCCATTGAAAACTGGTACGTATTAGGGCTCTATGAATATTTTTTCTAAAATTAGAAAGGTATTAGCATTGTAAAAATAATGGGCTGGACTGTGTTACAAAAATCGTGTCGGCCAGTGTAATGTGGCATTTCCGATTTAAAAATAAGAAGGGATAGAAATTCGGATCTGCTCTTTCGATAATTTACATTAATTTTGCTTGGGTGCATATAGGCAATGTTTAACGTCAATGAAATTTTAACAATCTCTATCATGCATTTCCTACTGCGTTTCAGAACACTGGAGCACTGTGCAGTGTGCAATGGTAAACAAAGCCATACTTAGATTGTCGTCATACCTATCTGACAGTGCAATTAGGTGACCATTTAATACCAATTACTGATAACACACATACAAATCAACAAATACATGCAAACAGGATGCAAAGATTTAAATCAACTTGATTTAAATTGTGATTTAAATCATCCGATTTTTTAAATTTTAATTATGTGATTTAAATAAAAAAATTCAGCTTGTTTAAATATTTTTTATTAATGAAGAATCACTAGTTATTAATAACAAGTGACTACATAATACAAAATTTATTCATTAAATACTATGTTACACTCACTGTTCTAATATTTAAATAAGAATACCAATTGGCCCGCCTTCTGTGTTCCACTCTGTTACACTTTTCTCGTTTTTTTTTAAACTGAGCCACTAATCCTTGTAATTCAAGTTTACACACTTTGCAAATTGCCCTGCATTCTGTGTTTCCCAGGACATTTTTCCTTAGGAAGTACCGCCAAATTTCGTCACCTTTTCGCCCCGACATTTCGATCTGCAGTAGTTTACTTTACACATTAAACCATGCAAGCATCTGACATTTAAAAAGTGTTAAACTTAAACATAATAAAAACAAAGGTTGTGGAATTGTGGACGTCGAGCGAGTGTATCTTTATTATAGCGTTAATTAACGGAGATTCAGCGAAAAACCTGATTTATATTTAAAAAATCCAGATTTCAATCAAAACAATCGATTTTTTAATTGTTTTTATTTAAATCGTGATTTTTTTGCACCCTGAATGCAAACAATAAAAAAAGCGACCAATCTCGTCTGAAAGTTATGTAGTTTCATGAGATCTTTCATACAATTTTTGTTGGTCATGATTGATCAAGCGGTTAAGTCAAAAATTTAAAATTGTAAATATGGTCAGTATCAAAAGCAATAGTTCGTCAGGTTGTGCTGAAGTAATTAATTCAGAGAAGGAAATAAGGTGATAAGCGCGCTAAACTCATTATGGTGGAAAAATAAAAAACGAATAGAGGAAGTTATGGTAGAATCGGTCCTCTGCTACGGTTGTGAAGTTTGGAGCCTCAATGCGGAAACAAGAAGAAAGTTAGAAGTAGTGGAAATGGATTACTTACGACGAAGTGTACAAATCTCCAGAATGGATCATATACCGAATACAGAAATTAGGAATATAATGAATAGGAATGAAACAGTACTTGAAAGAGTAGAGAAGAGAAGTCTTAAATGGTTTTGTCACCTAATAAGGATGCAAGACGATAGATGGCCAAAGAAGATTTTGGAATGGAAGCCCCCGGAAGAAAGAAAAGGGGTAGACCAAGAAGATCTTGGAATGAGGGCATACGAAGGGCAATAGCTTAAAAGAAGATCAAGTATGGGACAGAGAAGCATAGTGGGATCGGGTAGACAATATGTTAAGTAACAAACGACTTCCGGGATTGGACCGTGTCATGATTGAGATCGAAGCACTCAACGTTTCGCCCACTTTCGTAAGGGGCTTCATCAGAAGGAAAAAACAAAAGAGCTGGAAAGTGCTAATTTCTAAGCCCCGCCCACCGCCACTAGACCGCGACGGCATTTGCTGAACCGCGACGGCGCTTGCCTATAAATTCTCGCCTTTCTCCATCCCTTAGTTAGTCAAGTTTCGCCTCTGGCGTGGTTAACACGTTGAGTTACCGTGCTCTTTTGCCTTTTCCTCCTGATGAAGCCCCTTACGAAAGTGGGCGAAACGTTGAGTTCTTCGATCTCAATCATGACACGGTGCAATCCCGGAAGTCGTTTGCTACTTAATGACAATGGCCGTGAAAGACTCAGAAATCATCTTTACAATATGTTGTATTTCAGTGTGTTATAATTACCTAATCAGTACAGATGTATTACTTTAGTATATTATATAGATCTGATATAAATACTGAACCCGAAATATAGATAGAAAATTTTATAGGATAATTATCGAGTTGCCATAGAGTAAATAATGTTTTTTGAAACAAAATTATAAAAATTAGTGTGTTAAATTGGAAGTTAAATTATAATTCAGCATGGTTTTTCTTCAAGGATGATATAAATTTATGGAAGTATTAGAGATTTTAAACCAAGTTATAAACTTCCTATAGATATTCGTCTTCGGAAGCTTTATTTCAAAGCAAGCATCCAATTTAAGATTTTCTAACTGTAGTTTATACACCGTTTTTCAACTGAGACGAGATTAGATTGTACATTAATTAGAGTGTGTACACTCTTCCAATGAGCGACGTTCTATGTTGGAATTTATAGTAATAATGTTCTTTAAAACGGATTACTATAGTGCAGCAGCAATACTGATATCCACCTTTTGACTTAATGATAATGACAGCAAGTAGTAGAGTTGATATCAACTGTTGTTCCTTATATACATATATAATCTGTAACCCTTTATACCGTTTACAGTGTCGGGACGCCGACCGCTGAGAGTATGTGCATTTTTAAACTCGGCGGAGGTACCTGAGGTAGTGAGCCTGTCTAACTTAGAACACTATGCCCGCTCTTCAGATGTTCACACATCCAAGTACTGACCAAGCAGGCTGAAGCTTAACTTTTACAAGTGCCGTGAGCTATGCAAAACCACTCAGCCGTACTGCTGGCTCTGATGTTCTTTATTATTTTTATCGTCTTCTATAAATAAAAATGAATGTTTCTTTAACACAGTTAGTTTAGCAAAATGGCACAAGTATACTTCTTAAAATGTAACTCATTACCAAAGTTAATGTTATCCTTAAATATCCAGTAATCATACTATAGAAAAAAGCACATTCAAGAAGTAGCGAGAAGTAGATAATATACCAAGAAATTAAAAATTAAAAAATAATAAGGGATGTCAATGGGAGAAAAAGTAGAAATTTGTGTTGCTATGAAAGGAGGTTTTGATTATATTTGTTACAATATTAGGTATGTAAGAAATTCTGTGTTAAGTGTTACTACAGAGAATGGTTTGGATTTATTATTAGTTATAATGTTTTGGCGCCATAAAATAAAATATTGATAACGCTCATGTAGGCCTTGTTATAAATATCTTTGTATTTTAAAGGTCAATAAAATCAATTTTATTATTATTATATTTTCATTCTGAGCTCCTTTAGCTATAATAATTTTTAATAAAAAAAGTGGTGTCAATAACCTTAAACGAAATATTTGCTCTGGAAACTTGTAGCTATCTCAATAAGGAAGCTTTCAAGGATATATGTTAAAGATTATTTTTAAACCACCTTAACATTTATGGTACATACTTTAAGATTACTTCATTATAACGGATTTACTTATACAGGTTGTTATGGAAATGAGTGCAAATATTTTAACCAGTGATAGAGCTCACCAAAATGAACTTTTCTATTTATTGTTTTTCATTTAATCGCATATTTTTTCAATCACTTATCTCCTCTAAATTTGACGAGCCGTTTGGTAAGCCAATCTAAGTTAAAGGCGAACGACACAAGTATATTAAAACTGAAAAGTTCTTGCACAAAAACCATGCGGTCAATAACTTACCTACCTTAATTGATCAAGTACATTGGTGACTAGTGATGTGGGTCGGGTAAATACCCAGTGGGTAGGGTATTTATAAATGGGTATTTACCTGGGTATTTACCCCTGCCTCGGGTAAATACCTAAAAACTGGGTATTTATCAAACTTGTAATATTTAGAAAGCTAAGCTAACTTTTACTCACGTAATAATGTTATTTTATCCACAATCACCTTATAATTGAAGTTTTATCCACACTTATGAACAATCTAAAGTACCACTTTATCCACTACTGGAATAATGAAATTACTTTATTCCACTAGTGGGATAAAACCAGGTCACTTACTACTGCATTGTTGGTAGCACTGTCAAGCTATGCCAAATTCGGAATTTGTAGGTTAAGTTTTGCGTCAATCTGTGTCAATTAACAATTAACCTCTCGAATTTGACTTAGACTGACAATACACTTCAGTACTGCCAAACGTATAACATTTGATCTTTCGGTACTTTCCAAATTGTCACTATGATTTTTCATGGCTGTCAATACAAAACGTTGTATTGCATTCATGTTTTAGTTGCGTTTTATCCAAATTAAACGCTCGAACTGCGTTCTCGCGTTTAAACGTTCTTCCGTGGATAGAACACCATCTAAAACACTTATATAATAAATAACTATTAATAAATAAACTACGTACAGCGTGAGTACTCAAAAGTGGGGAAAGAGCGGGAAATTTTGAATTAAATCCTAGTAATTTTTTGCTTTTATGTTTCTCGCAGGTGTATCACCCCTTATGTTTCTCGCAGGTCTATCACCCCAACTTTCTGGTGACTTGTCATTGGTGGCACTGTAAGTCTATGTCAAATTCGAGGTTATCAGGTTAGGTTTTGCATCAGTTTTGACACAGACTGTCACAAAACCTAAACTGCTAACATCGAATTTGACATAGACTTACAGTGCCACCAATGACATGTAAAGATAAAGTTGGGGTGATACACCTGTGAGACACATAAAATAAAAAAATTACGAAGATTTAATAAAAAATTTCCCGCTCTTTCCCCACCTTTTAGTACTCACACTGTATAAATGCACTGGAATGTTTTATGTAAAATAACAATTTAAATATAATACTGAATAAGCAGTCACCCAGAAATTAATAGTTCAACAGGAAGAAACGTTGGCTGCTGAATCTTATGGAAATAAACAATAAGAAATAAATTGCACCTGTCAGAATTTACAAAAAAAAAATTCTGATGGCTCTGACTCGGGAGATTGCGACGATTTATATTGTCTGTATATTATTATCCAACTTGTTTCCATTTTTGAAAAATGAACTTAACATTAACTTGGAGAACATTAATAATAATAATACATACTGATATACATACATATTAAGAAACAATCTTAATAAGGCAAAGAAAGTAACAAAATGATATAAACAATTTTGTATACCGATGGGACCATAATTATGTATAACAGCAATGAGAGAGCATGAACAAAAGCACATAATACTTACGTAAGAAAGAGATAACCGTTCAAAAGAGTTATTTTAGTAGGTATATTTAGTTGACATATGCCATAATTAAAATGAGCGTCAATTCTACTCAAATATTTGTTTCTATGTTCATCTCTTTCTTCTTCAAGCATTGAATTCTGTTTATTCCTGCTATCTTATTGCTGTTATATACAGGTTGTCTAAAATTGTACGGAACATGGCAATTCCATGAGTTGGAAAAGGTTTAAATATTATTTGCCATAAAAGTAGCCGAAATAGAAAATGCAATAATTACTTCGGTAGCTAGGCAACAAGTAGGTGCAATAGCTACTTGTTACCTAGCTACTAAAGTAATTATTGCATTTTTTATTTCGGCTACTCTTATGGCAAATTTGAACCTTTTCAAACTCGTGGAATTGCCATGTTCCATACAATTTTAGGCAACCTGTATAATTATGGCCCCATCGGTATTTTGGGCAGTAACTATTCTCAGTCCAGCAATTTTTTTTATTCTACATTTTTATAAAATTCGAATAGAGCACCTTCACTTACCAATCAATTATACTGGTTAGATTAGCTTTATAATATTTGTAAATGAGGCTATAAATACTCGTTTAAATACCCATTTTGGGTATTTACCCGGGTAAATACCCCAGGTATTTACCCCTAAAAATAAATACCTGGGTAATTTACATCACTATTGGTAACCAAATGTGAACTAAAGGTTTTATCAGTACCTATGCAGTTTTTGTTGGTTTGCATATCAAAGAAATGTTTTTTCCCGCTGCTGATCATGTAAGTCAGTGATAACAGCCTTAGTAACAAAACGTGCAAGTCGGTGATTATATTTGTTTGCTGCTTTCTCTTGACAACAGAACTTAATGTTATTATTAAGTTCCTAGGCTAATAAAATTTACAATGCAATATGCAGACTTAGATGTTTTGTTTATAATTGCAAGTGTTTATGTAACATGTGACACTCACAGGTAACGCGACTCACGAAATTTAATCCTTGTGACAGGTGACAAACCAACGATTATTTCAAAAATTTAGGAAAATTTCGATAAGCAGCGGAAAAAATATAATAAGATAACTCGGAATGTATCGCCTATTAACATTTTCGGCAGGCAACAAGCCACGGCTACACCTTGCCTTGTCTTGCACTTGCCTACCTCAAATGTTAATAGGTCCTTACATTCCTTGTTACTTAAATAGCTATTTGCGTTTTGTGCCATTAAAGTAAAATATTATTCCATAGGCGGGTATGCATTTTTAGAGTAAAACTATTTTGAATTTTAACTCAGTTTTGAGGGCGTTTTCGAAAAAATGATAAATGGAGAAGTTTAGCGAGTTCTATTACGGGTTAAAATATTTGCACTCATTTGCATTACACCCTGTATAAAATGTGCTGAAAAAAAATAAACAATGTTCTGCAACAGATATCTTTCTTTAAAATCTAAAAAAAATTTAGCCAAAGTTACTTAGAAACTCTGATTCATGAATGAAACTATTACTGTATATTCTGTGAACCTTTCTTTACTGATCATAAACAACTTTTTAAAGTAACTGTACATTTTAAATATATAGAAAATGCTTAAATCACCGCGTTCCTATTTGTTAGGCATATCCGTATTTTTTCTATATAGCTTGAATGTAGAACTGACATACCAGAGCATGTTTAAGCAAAATAAGTACTCTTATTTTAATTTGTTATCTGGTACCTACTTACCATTTCAGAATATTAGACATTTGTGAAAAATGCATAATAGAAACCTTTATTTAAAAAATGATCTACTGCAACTGTTACTCGGTACCTTATAGTAATCTTATTCTTGTATGTATAATCGAAATAATTAGTATCTGCCTCATCTATTCATATTTAGGTATACAGGGTGTAGAAATGCTTTACGCACCATAGGGATTTCAATGGTAATTTCTACATCTACACCGAAAATTTAAAGAAATAAAATACCATTTTTAGACAAATCAGCGGTGCCTTGAAATTACTAAATCATCTCAAAGCATCAACAAATTAGTTTGCTGTTTATTTGGTTGCCGTTACATTTGACAGATGCAAACAAATAAACAGCAAACTAATTTGTTGATGCTTTGAGATGATTTAGTAATTTCAAGGCACCACTGATTTGTCTAAAAATGGTATTTTATTTCTTTAAATTTTCGGTTTTCCGAAATGTAAAATGACAAATGCTGGCATAAATGGATACAGAATTTTTTTCTCTACAAAAAACTTCAATACAAGTTTGCTCTAAAATAATTAGGGAAGCAAATATTTTCATATGAAGAAATTACCATTGAAATCCCTATGGTGCGTAAAGCATTTCTACACCCTGTATAGAACGCTATATAGACTTTTATCATACTCTGCCAAAAATTACTGCCATATGCATAATAATATGGTAGGTACCAATAAAAGTTTTAAATTTAAATAGCTGATATTAAAAGGTTTAAATAATTGCAGGTTTCAATATTAGTGTATTTTAAATCATCTCGTAAAGATATCAAAGTACTTTTTGTATTAACTGTCAGTTATATGTATAAGGCGTACCTAACTAAAAAAAGTTTAATTCTGTTAATCACATTATCTTATACCATATATTTTGTCATTACCTTATTGCACTTAGTACCAAACACAACTTGTCTATCACTGAGCCACTGAGAACAGAAAACTTTATTCATTACACCCAAATTGATGGGTGTTTCTTTAAACATTTCATGAGTTAATATGTGTCGCGACCCAAAATCTTGATTTATAGTTCTTACATCTTTACTTAACAATTCCCGACTCCGAACATAATCCACAAAGTTGTAAGATGTATTTAAAATTTCTTTAACTGCTGTTGGCGTTTCTTCATCACTATCGCTGTCGTCATATGTTATAAAGTCTTCAGGTTTATCCGGTTTCCGATTGTGTTCTAACCGTAGCGCTTTTGCTCGATTTCTTCGGTCTTGCAATCGATGACTCAGAGAGCATGGTGGGGTGCTTCCATATACTGCTATCATTCTAGTTTTGGACATTTTGTACTATTTTTCTGGATTAATTTAATAAAATCACTCGATACATAGATTTTTGAGTACGGTTTTTGTTTAGTACTGATAAGTTATATAAACTATTATACCGTTAAATCTCACTAAATAAAATCAAGATTTCATTCACCATTCACAAAATAATCTTGAAGTCTCTTAAACTATAAACAAAAATTATAACCACAAACAATTGATGTCAAGAACTGCCGTCAAATTTGATGACTTGTTATTTCTCCTACTTGTAGAAAGTCCAATCCTCCAAAATATATACAACATACAATGGTGTAAACAGTAATAGATACATGGCTGAAATTATAGCGGAGTGAATGGATACGTTAATAGCTATTTAAGTAACAAGGAATGTAAGGACCTATTAACATTTGAGGTAGGCAAGTACAAGCCAAGACGAAGTCGCGGCTTGTTGCCTGCCGAAAATGTTAATAGGCGATACATTCCGAGTTATCTTATTATATTTTTCCGGCTGCTTATCGAAATTTTCCTAGATTTTTGAAAAAATCGTTTGGTTTGTCACCTGTCACCAGGATTAGTTTTCGTGAGTCGTGTTACCTGTGAGTGTCACATGTCACATAAACACTTGCAATTTATAAACAAAACGTCTAAATCTGCATCTTGCTTTGCTAATTTTATTATCCGAGGAACTTAATAATAATATTAAGTTCCGTTGTCAAGAAAAAGCAGCAAACAAATATAATCACCGACTTACACGTTTTGTTACTAAGGCTGTATCACTGACTTACATGATCAGCAGCGGGAAATAGTAATTTTTGTATTAAGTGCGCGAAATGAGTGACGTTTTGTTTCTAAATTGCAAGTGTTTATGTGACATGTGACACTCATAGGTAACACGACTCACGAAAATTAATCCTGGTGACAGGTGACAAACCAAACGATTTTTTCAAAAATCTAGGAAAATTTTAATAAGCAGCGGGAAAAATATAATAAGATAACTCTGAATGTATCGCCTATTAACATTTGCGGCAGGCAACAAGCCGCGACTTCGTCTTGGCTTGTACTTGCCTACCTCAAATGTTAATAGGTCCTTACATTCCTTGTGACTTAAATAGCTATTTTTGTTAAGTTTTGAGAAAGTATAAACTGATAAATTTTTGTAAAAGCATGAACTATACGAAATTTATAAGATGTCCATCTTGTTACAATCTCGATACAGTTTAAACAGCGAATGGCGAAGATTCGTGATCTGCAGGACTAATAAGCACCATTAATTTAAAAAAATCATCTTATCCAGTATGGAGTATGCCTGTCATGCGGTGGGAAGGTGGGATTCCTTCATTGGCAATTACAGCTTGGATTATCGCTTACACATCATGTTGTATTAAAGCAAACATTGACAGATGATAACAAACAATAGTACATTTTGACTAGTGACGGGCTTATTCGAATGAAAAATAACCGGTTATCCGGTTATTGAAATAACATATGTAACTCGGTTTTCGTTCCAAGTATTTGAATGAAAAATAACCTCATGCTGATACGTACTACGCTTTGAATATAAAACCTCTATTCAAAGGTACTACGTGCCATATCTCAGCGACCTACGCAGTGCTCAAAATTCTGTAAATATAAATACGTCATAACTCATAAACAAAACAGGTTGTACTGAAAACACCATTTGGTTATCGCGTACCTACCTGCCTACCTCCTATCATAAAAAATATCAAATTCTGGGGACCTAAAACCTAAACGCCTAAAAACTGAAAACGCATCAAGCTATAAAACAATTTTTTATTTGCTTACATCTCCAAAGGTTGAAAAACAAGAGGCGGCGCCTTTAACCCGCCTGATCGATAAAGATAAACGTTTTACGACTGTTTTTATTGCGATTAGCAAGCAGTCCCGCATATTTCTTTCTTTCTACACTTCTTAATAAATACCTCTTAATTTCCAATACATAACACATAATGTACGGTCGTCGCCTTAGAAATCGGGCACTACACACTATCCTTTATCTAATAGACTTGTCTGTCCGGGACGCTGTTTCAGCAGCCAAACCGTAAGAGATAGAGAAAAAAGTTATGAAAGTTATATGGTTGGAATGGTCATATCAGGTCAGGAACCGAATTTCAGTGACGTGATACTTCCGATTTTCGAGAAATCACGTGATTTCCGTCCGTCCGGGACGCTGGTCCGTCCGGGACGCTGTTTCAGCAGCCAAACCGTAAGAGATAGAGAAAAAAGTTATGAAAGTTATATGTTTGGAATGGTCATGTCAGGTCAGGAACCGAATTTCAGTCAAGTGACACTTCCGGTTTTCGAGAAATCACGTGAAAAACGGTCTTTTTTGTTTTATTAAATGAGACATTTGTCTCACTTGTTGCTAGTTATGATATATTTTGCATGTATTTTTTAAGTTATAAACTGGGTTTTTACAGTTATTATGGTTTTAATTGTTACGTCGGATTGTTTATTGTTTGTCAATTATGAAATGCCATCTCACATTAATGAAGTAACCGGAGCAAGAATACTCCAAAGACTAGAAGAACATATTACGTGTCCCGATTTCTAAGGCGCCGACCGTAGGTACATATTATGTTTTGGTTCCTCTGATATCTGCAAGTTACGATGTCGATGCAGATGACGGTGAACCGATGTCGATGCAGATGACGGTGAACCGCAAACCGGCTGACTGATGACGGTGAACCGCCAACCGGCAAACCGGCTGACTTAATCGAAACGAATCGAAAGCAAAAATTTATTCGAATGATTATTCAAATAATCATTCGGTTATTAATATCAGTCGAATGCAAATAATTCGGTTATGAAAATTGTCCGGTTATGCCCATCACTAATTTTGACCACTAAAAAAACCATTACTTTAATATTTTATACACGTGAATCAAAGCTGCTATTTAAAATTATTTTTTTTCATTCACATTTCTGAGTGTTTAAATTTTGGTGCACTATATTTACTTGTATTGTAATCCATTTATGTGAAGTGATTTATAGATGTTTACGTAACAGGTCCAGAAAGAGCATCTTTACAGGACGCGTATGCACATTTCAGGCCAATTCCAAAGACACAGAACATCCTCTATTCTGTGATGGCTACCTTGTGTTTTATCGCAATTTCTGGGACACCCTGTATAAAATGTTTTCGAACTGGGCAACGCTGTACAGCTAGCTGTCTTCTTCAATGTTGCCGATTGTTATACACGGTTTTACACCGTGGGGTTACATTATCTATGGTTTTACACGTGAAATGTGTCGCACTATAACCTCAAAATGTCTAATTTCAAGAAGTTGAATACGAAAATATACAAAAAAAGTGGCCCCGTTATTACTCCGGATTATATATACTGGAAACAATTAGGAGTAAGACTTGAATATAAAGATATAAAGTGCAGTATAATTAATGGTTACTTTGTAGGTGCCAGTTTTGGTGAAGGAATTTGGCCCGATTGATTACATAGACTTTTCACCTATAGAACCCCATTATTTTGCAGTAACGTGTTCAGTTCGAATTCAAGTATATAATCCAATTACAAAATTAGTCACCAAGAACTTATCTAGATTTAGGGAGAATGCATACGGTGGAACGTTTCGTTCAGATGGAAAATTGTTATGCGCAGGAGGTGAAGAAGCAAATGTAAAATTATTTGATGTGTCCTCCAAGAGCTTGCTTCGGTTATTTAAAGGCCATACAGCACCTGTTCACCGCACATTTTTTGTCCATGACAAACCACAAATTGCTTCATTTTCTGATGACAAAACCGTAAAAATATGGGATATTCCAACAGAAAAGGAAGTTGCGTGTTACGCAGAACACTCGGATTATATTAGAGCTGGAGCAACCAGTCCTGCTGTACCTGATATTATTTTGTCTGGTGGTTATGATAACACCGTTAAAATGTACGATGCACGCTCTAATCAAGTAGTTTTAAATGTAAATCATGGTAGCCCAGTAGAATCGCTGCTTTATTTACCTTCTGGTGGAGTATTTTTGTCTGCAGGGGGTACAGACATTAAAATATGGGACACAGTGGCCGGTGGAAAATTACTTGGTAGCATTTCACAACATCATAAAACTATAACGTGCTTACGATTGGCAACTGATGGAAAACGGCTTTTATCTGGAAGTTTAGATCGCCACGTAAAAGTTTATGATATAAGTACATTTAAAGTTGTACACACTTTAGACTACCCCAATGCTGTGCTAAGTTTAGGAGTTTCAAAGAATGACGATACTATTGTAGCAGGTCTGGTCGATGGACTTGTTTGTGTTAACCGAAGGGAGGATGTGCAAACCCTAAAGAAACCTGAGAAGAAAATTGCCTCCTATAAATATTTATCCCAATCTCATAGAAACAATGTAGATATGATAGTGCCGGAATATGAAGCAGGCAAAGAGTCAAAATTCGATCATTGTTTACGTAAATTTCAGTACTCGAAAGCACTAGATAATGCGCTGATGCCTTATGTTGCCAATAAATGTCCGCAAGTGACTGTGAGTGTAATGCAAGAACTTATTCGGCGAAGAGCATTAGACCGAGCATTTATGGGTCGAGATTCAAAATCCATTTTGCAAATTTTGCGATTTCTGCTGAAAAACATCACAGACTTTCGTTTTACTCGAGTTCTCATCGATGTGTTTAATGTATTTCTCGACGTTTATGAGGATAGTATTCATTCTATGCCCGCAGAAGTGAAAGGGGTCTTGCTGACTGTATCTAAACTTATTCAGCAGGAAGTGGAATTAGCAAATCAACTTGCTGCTTTACAAGGATCAATGAGTATGTTGTTAGCAGCTGCTAGTATCAGTAATCAACCACCTAGTTCTGTTCAAAATGGTCCACTCAACCTAACACCTAGTGCAGATGCGCAAAAGAATTTTGTTGTAAATCTTACGTGACCGTAAATTTATATTTTTAAATAAAAATATGACAAGCATGACTATTTTATTGTATAATATACATATATGTACCTGTACTTTTAAATAGTATATACAGGGTTTTCTCTATTTTGACACAGGGATGGTTTAATTGGAACATCATTCCTGTATGGGTCGTTGCAGTGAACAGATTTTTGACGCGTTACTCGTAATAAGTTTATGTTTCTCAACTGCGTACATTATATTTCTAATAGGGATGTTCCGAATATACAAAAATTTGTATTCGCGAATACGAATAGCGAATACAAATACTGTTATGAATATTCGCGAATACGAATACGAATACATGACCTTGAGTGAATAATATCAACTTCAACATAGTTTTTGTACGCGCTGCAAATTTTAGAAATAGTATGGAAAATAGTTTTGTTTTTTATTTAATGTTATAGAATGGTTAATATTAAAAAATATGTTTCATTTAATTTATGAATATCTGTTTCATATTTTTATTAAAATTCTTATCTATATTTCTATAATTGTAAGGTCCAATACTCGTATAATATTCGTGTTAATTTTGGCGAATACGATTACGAATACAAATATTGAAAATATAGCGAATACTCGCGAATACGAATACGAATACGAGTATTCGGAACATCCCTAATTTCTAATAATGGTTTTCACACGGAGCCAAAAAAAATTACATCTGTGATATAAAAAAAAAGTGATGCATGACTACTTTGAAGAGGACGCATCTGTTCAAAAATTAGTGAATGTGTTATCAGACAGAGTTTGCTGTGAGTAGTTTAGTTTTAAATAAAATTCATATTAATGAAGAAAAAAGAAAATACCTTATACTATTATTAGAATGTTCGCGGCTTGCGTAGAAAAACGCATTCATTTCTTCAAAACATACTTAATAGCGACTATGATATTATCGCCTTAACAGACACGGATTTACATGCAGATATCTATGATGCTCAATTATTTGATTCGCGATTTACTGTATACAGGTGTGATCCCAACGACCTTACTTCCAGAAAGGCTTGAGGGGATGTAGTGTTGATTGTGGTTAATAATAAATATATCTCGAAACAGATTTATGTTGATTTTATATCTGAGATAATCTTAATAGAATGTACAATTTGTGGATTAAGATTTATAATGAGTAATGCGTACTTTATTCCTCCTTCATCATTTAAATACAATGAATTGTTCGAAACTATCGAAAATTACGAAATATTTTTGAATAAAAATTGTATTTTTGGGGGATTACTTCTTATTTTGTTGTTTCCTTGTTTCGAAGGTTGGCGACCATATTGGCTATCACAACTTTTGATGTATAGGCACAAAATAAGTTGATAGATGACATGCTGAACCACTCTCTTAAGTTTCGCAGCCATGAGATGGTACATTTACCCTGGATTTTACCTTGCATTACAAGCTGAAGTAGTTCGTATTTTTCATTACGTCATTACGCATTACATGACCCAGGTACTATAACTTGCGTTTTTTTAGTAGTGAATATTGGGGGATTACAATGTTACTGAAATGAGAGGCATTCATACCATTCTTGTAAATGTAAATAGAATAGCAAAACGACTTCTGAGTTTTTAAATTACATAAATGCTGACTTATATAATAATGTACCTAATGTAGAAGTGATGACGTAGGATTTAGTATTTAG
This sequence comes from Agriotes lineatus, assembly GCA_940337035.1. Taxonomy (NCBI): domain Eukaryota; kingdom Metazoa; phylum Arthropoda; class Insecta; order Coleoptera; family Elateridae; genus Agriotes; species Agriotes lineatus. The sequence continues at coordinate 22,349 of CALNHX010002925.1, read as the reverse complement.
CAGCCCGATGCCCTAGTACCTATTGATACCCAATACCATCCTATGCTTCTTGTAAAACATTTGATATGCAATAGTTCTAAAAATGGCCCGTTCGGAGTTAATTTTATACCAAAGTATATTTATCAGGGTGCAGATTATTTACTATTGTACAATTTATTACAAAACGTGGACTGGGGCGACTTAGAACAATGCGTTGACCCAACACATGCGGTGGCTTGATCAATGTGTTCCGAAGATTGTAGGTCCTGAATCTAAATCATACATGAGAAATAACTCATGACTTGAAACAAAAAAAATATTATCATAGAAACAAAAATAACCGAGTTTCATCTTCAAGAATTGCGGCAACTATGTGCAGAATGTAAGAAAAATATAAAAATAGCCTACAAAGATTATATAAAATATATCGAGAATGAACTGTCAATGTAAATAGCTTTTGAATTTACTAGAAATAACCAAGAAAATAGGAACCCTAAAACAAAATTTAGATATCGCGAAACTGAAATATCAAAAAATGATTAAATAGTTAATAAATTTGCTCAATATTTTAGTTCCGTTTACGTTTCGAATTCAACATATGTACCTAAACATACTCAACAAGAACTTGTTGAATATTTTAGTTCCGTTTATGTCCTAAATTTAACATATGTACCTAAACATATTCAACAAGCTAGTCAAAAATCGACAAATTTGCTTTCAATCGATACTTTTAGTATTAAGGATATTGATTATGTTCTCAAGCGTCTAAAGCCTAAAAAGTCTTGTAGTCCTGATCAAATTCTACCTTATACAGTGCCTTTATAAATGATGAAGTTTTTGAATGGTTATTATTTTGGCGCCGAATTATGCATTTCAACGAAAAATTAAAGAGAGATATTCGATTCAGCTCTTCGTCTTTCATTAGCCTGTAAAGTTTGGTAAATTTTTTCATCGATGCTAACTTTTTCCAGTTTATATGAGAAATTTAAATCTCGGTACGTCGGAATTTGTCTTTGTCTATGAGGGGGTGGAAAATGCACTTTACGTTCGGTTGGTTTTATTATCAAAATTCTCCACAAGCCACCACTGGTGGATATAAAAGATTTAATTGCTTAAAATTTCAAAATGGTATTCTCCCCAAAGATACCTATTATCATGCAAATGAGTTTACCTTTTTCAGGCAGGAGACAAGATTATGCAAAACTGGAATTATGAAACAGCTAAGACTCCATATTGCAATGGTTTCTGTTTATATGGTGATGAAGGTTACCCATTGAAACCTCAACTTATAAGGCCATATTCTACTGTTCACGTAAGCAAAGAGCAAAAGGAATTTAATTTAAAAATGTCTAAATTACGTGAATGTGTTGATCAACCGGTTAACAGTTATATTGTGTTGAGACTCTCTTAAATAATGCACATACTTTCTATGCATGATACTATAACTGAGTATCATCCCACATAGCAAAGCAAGTGTGATATAAATTTGAATCAAGGTTGCCATAACCAGCGTATAGGCTTGAAACAACCTTGTTGCGGCAAGTCTGCAAGCTTACGGCAAGCTTGAAACAATCAAACTAGTTTACACATGACAAGCTTACTGAAAGCTTGTTTTGCAAGCTTAAATAAAGCTTGCTTTGAAAGCTTAAATTAAGCTTCTTTTGCAAGTTTAAATTAAGCTCATTCATTAAGCATGTTTCAAGCTTATTTTGGATAATTGTGGCCCTTTTTACGACCAGCCTGAACCAAGCTTGATACAAGCAACAGTTATGCTTCATACGAGCTTAATGCAGCAAGTTTTATACTATGGTACTGCTGCTTTAAGGAATTAGACAATAACCCTTACAGTCTGTATTCCAGTCCCTGCCAATTACTTTTTTCATCGAATTTTAAAAATGCCTCTGATGAAACTGGTCCAGAGATGATAAAGAACTTGCATCAGATGGTCATTTAAATACAAAATCAGATTATTTTTTGAACGTTTACAGTTCTAATACTTGCATTCTTAGGCAAATTGTTATAAATACTAACAGCAATTCAGAAGAAATAAAACACAAGTGTATAATAGATATACTAAATATATTTTAAATAATTAACCTTAGATACTATACTGGATGCAGCGAACAAATAATAGTAAAATATGCAACCCAAATGCAATATTATAAAGACTAGATCAGAATTTTAATGATAATAACTAAAGAATTAAAGATAGTGGTTGTTATAATATTAGACAATTTCAACTTACATTAAATAATGTGTTGAGGTTATCATACAAAACAAAACTTTGACCAACTGAAACAGCATGCCATTTGTGTGTATGTAATATGTAATTGAAAATCCTGTATAAAACAACGTGTAAAGAAGTAACAAAGACAATAATAACAGAAAACTAAAATGAACAAATAAAGTAAATCACAAACTATCAAACACAAATTCGCCGAAAAACGTCAAACTTGACAGAAGATTTTTTGTTAGAATTATGGTATCGCTGATTTTAAGCTATTTACTAGTCAAATACTAATCCAGGCATCATTGTAATTTGGTTTGCACGTTCTACTGTATTGGTTCCCAGCGCCAGGTATAGTAAGTTTTATGTACATACAGTTGGCGCCATCAAAATGTGAACGGATTCGCGCTGCCATGTCATTTTTGTCTGATGTTTATTGTTTACTATAATAAAAATCAGAAAAAAATGCCAAGGCAGCAAGAATTCGTTCACATTTCGATGGCGCCAACTGTACATACCTATCACATACAAATATTTAATAACAAAATACCTATACTACTTATATTATTCATTTTTGTATTCTGGGTACGCTGATCTCTGTAAAGAAAACAAAGTTAGTATAATTAAAATGTTACTGCATAGATTACCTAATAAGTACATGAACCAGATGCGACTATGTAAAAAATAGCAATACTTAATTTTTATTAATAAAAAAATTGTTATTATATGCAGCAAGCATCTTTATATAAAAGATGCTTACAGCAATTTCATACCCTATGCTTTAAATAGGTTCAAAGTAGAGCAACAATGAGTTGTCATTCATAGCACAGCGAACTTTTGAAAGCTACGTGTCGCCTGTTCATTAAACATTTTTAGGTTTAATCCACGATACACAAACACCGGTATGCCGATAAGCTTTCTCAAATACGTCCTTCGGCGCGCATGACGTCACGAGCGAAGCAGGCCCATGATCGTTCAGGTTATTTAGCATGATTTCCGCCTTGATTAGCGTACTGTTCGTCTGTTTTGTTATGTTGTGTAGTGTTTTTGAAGCTTCTATTAATTTATTTATGAACATTGCTAGTTTATGTGAACCTGAATAAAACATCAAACATGCCAGGTTGTGCCATAGCTTGTTGCAAAAACTTTAATGGAAATACTAAAGGCACGGGCATAAAATATTTCCGATTTCCAAAAAATGATGATTTGGCAAAACAATGGATTGTTGCATGTCGCAGAGAAGATAAAATAAACCTTAAAAATGGTAAGTAGGCACATCGATTTATATGCTAGTTTTAAATGTAATTAATTTTTCAAATTTATTTCTTCTGTTACGAAATTATATTTATGTACTTAATTTATTTGTAGCGTGCATCTGTTCTGTCCATTTTGAACCCAATTGTTTCGAAATACCTTTAAAACAAAGGTTGCTCCAATATACTCCTAAAAACAGCCGAAATTTAAAACCCGATGCTATTCCCACTGTAAGTCTTCCTGGGACATCTCGAAAATTAAATCATAGTGAAAGATCATTACGGATAGCTAAAAGAAGGCGCCAGGATGCAGTAAAAGATATTTTAATTGCGTCTAGTTCAAATCATAAAACTATTCCTGAAGAACCCATGTTCGATGTACCGAACAATTCCAATCTGGAGCTGAATATTGAACATCCATTACCAGAGTCGATAGCTGAGTAAGTACACCTTTATTTTCAATCATCTGACATTAATTACTCAACTAATTTATTTTAGAGTTGACCGTAGTGAAATAAATAAACTTATGGAAAGAATAACAATATTAGAGAACCAAATCAATGAATATGAACGTGCATTAGCGACAGTTTTTACACCAGGACAAATAAGAAAATTGATGAATTCAGGCAATAAGAAAATTCGTTGGTCACCAGAGGATATTGCTGCAGCCATTTCTCTACGCAGCGTTAGTCCAAAGGCTTACAGATTTTTAAGGGCTAATAATTACCCCTTACCAGCCATGTCCACTTTAAGGAAGTGGGCTTCAAATTTTGATGTAAGTCCAGGAATTTTAAAAAATGTCATAACATTAATGAAAAAACAGGCTTCTGACTTTACTTCGATTGACCGAATCTGTGTCTTATCATTTGATGAAGTTTATGTGTCAAATAAAATTGATATTGATAAAAAACAGGAACAGACCGTGGGACCTCACAAAGCATGCCAAACAGTTATGGCACGTGGCTTAATTAGAAAATGGAAACAGCCGGTTTACTATCAATTTGATCAGCCAATGAGTAAAGAAATTATTTATCAAATAATTTCAGAATTATTCTGTGCAAACTTTATAGTACTGGCAATTGTCAGTGACATGGGGACTGCAAATACTGGTTTGTGGTCGAAATTAAATGTCGGCCATAATAAAAATTGCTTTTTTAATCATCCAAATGATGATTCCTTAAAGATTTTTGTTTACGCAGATGTTCCACATTTGATAAAGCTTGCACGAAATCACTTAATTGATAATGGATTCATTGTAGACGGTCATATAATTAATGTGGATTATTTTGAAGCATTACTTAATATTTCAAATTCAGAATTGACATTTGCACACAAACTAACTCCACAACATCTTCACTTAAAAGGTTCTATGCGACAACGGGTGCGACCAGCTGTTCAGGTGTTTTCAAATTCTGTAGCAACAGCCATTGCATATTCTGGAGAAAATGGACTTATGCCTAAGAACAGTAATTGGAATAAAGCTGCTGAAATCGTTAGATTATTCAACAACTGGTTTGATTTGCTAAATTCACGGTCAAAATATGTTGGAAATTGTTCAGGGCGAAACGCTTTTGGCACAGATTTACCTAATCAGAGAACGATACTAAACCAAATGTCAGAAGTCATTAATTCAATGAGAGTTGGTAAGCATAAGCAACTCATTCCATTTCAAAAAGGGATTTTGCTTACTAACAGATCTTTAACAGAAATGTTTGATTATTTGCAAGAAAGATATAATTTAGAATACGTTTTAACTTCTCGGCTTAACCAGGACGTGCTCGAAAATTTTTTTGCTTATATTCGAGGAATGGGTGGCTCAAATGATCACCCTTCTCCATTAGATTTTAAATACCGATTAAGGTGGTATATTTTGGGTAAACAATCGGCAGCTATTTTTACAGAAAATAGAAATACTGCGGAAAGCAACGAATCATGCTTACTTAATATTTTAAATGAAACCAGCCCGTCCACAAGCGATGAAAACATAGAAGACATTTGCTTTACACAGAAAATGCTTTCTAATTTGGTGGAAGAACCTTCAGGAGAATTCCAGTGTGAATTTGAACGATTGATTGAGAATTCATTTGTCAAACCTGAGTACTTGCAAGACGAAAGTACTGCAGAAGAATTTTCAATGGGAAATTTTGACGTGAAAGATAAAGTCAATCGTGAATCTTTAAAATATATTGCAGGTTTCGTAGCCTACAAATTTAAAAATAAATACACCTTAGGAATCCCAACAATAAAAATGGATGCGAGGAAAGCACCTGACTGGCTGCAAATGATTTCGAGAGGTTCTCTTCTCTATCCTACAGATGAATTGTGGGATATTGCTTTAAAAATGGATTCGGAGTTTCATACCATGCACGGAAGTTCTTTATCCAAAGACAAAAACATTTTCCAAAAATTAGCCCAACAAACTATTTCACAATTAAAAAATAATAATGTACCATTTGAGGTAGTTCTGTGTCTCAGCAGAACTCGAACATATATTAGATTAAGAGACCTAAATCGTAAAATTAGTTTTCAAAACTGTCAAAGAAAACTAAACAAGAAATTATCTAAATATACTAATGTAAAAAAGTAATTAAGTATTGTATGTAGGTTCTTGTACACTTCTGTGCAATAAAATTAAGCACACGTCTTATGACTACTTTTTACAATATTCTAGTTGGTATAATTCGGGTCTATTTTAAATGCCTAGGAGCAGTTTCAATAAATGATAAAACACCATAACTTGAAAATAACACCTTTATTAGAAGACCAAAACTAAGACCTTTCGAAAAAAAAATGCTATTAATAAATGCAACAAAGCCGTGTGTGCTTAATTTTATTGCACAGAAGTGTACGTGTATATTTTATATGATATTTTATGTATTTTCAATAAAAATTAGTTTTAAACACATGTATTTCCTTTAATAAACATTGCAAAATTGCAAATAAGCGCTTCTGCAATATTGCAAATATGCACTTTTACTTCGCGCGTGACGTCACTTAGTGCGATTGCGGTAACGCTAACGTGCGCAAGAGCATACCGGTGTTTGTGTATCGTGGTTTAATCAAAGAGCATATAATGCTCTTTGGTTTAATGTAAAATAATTCTTTTTTCTATAGCAGATGTTAAAGTGCTACTTTATCAACTCAAAATAGTAGATCAAGTAACACTTTAACCTCAAGGGTGGATAAAGTAATATTAGAGTCAAGAACACTATACTAAGGACACGCAACTCCCGTTTCGAAGCGGACCGCTAAAAGCTGACAAGTAAGGCGGCCGTGGTGTACAATTATTCATTCACAAAACTCGTGAACTGTCAATGTCAAACATTTGCTGAGTGTTACTGGAAATTCGGACCATGTTTTAACAATTAATAACACACTTGAAATACACTCCATTGGATTAACAACCGTAAACTGACTTTTAACCGCGATTACAGGTTAATTTAGCTCGCTTCCAACTCTCGAACGGCAGTACACGCTGTCGACAGCGCCGCGACGGCTATCCCCGACATAAGGGCCGCTTTTATATACAGCCGTCATAGGAAGTTGCATCTCCTTAGTATAGTCTTCTTGATTAGAGTAAATAAAGTAGCACTTTAACATTAAGGGTAGATGAAGTACTTGAATTTTTTTAATTTTTATTTGTATTATATTAGCAACCCAGTCTAGCTACTGAGATTTTAAAATGTGATTCACTTTCCTTTATTTTCTTTTTAAATTGATAAAGTTCTTGCTATAAAAAAAATACATGAGAAATGCAAGAAAAAATAAAAGCTCATGCTTACTATCTTTTCTGAAAAATTTTAGAGTTTATAGTTATTTGATATAACAAAAAATTGTATCGATTTTTGTGTTTAAACCTAAAAATATTCTTTTTATGCGTTATAATGAAGCGTTTACTGTAATAATAATAATGGGAAAAACAGTACTGTACACTAATAACAATAAATGATTCGTATTTTGGTTAGCTGTTGCTGGCAATTTATCATCGTTGAAGTTCGCGGCAAAAACGCCGTTACCCACCCCTGTTGCAGCAAGAAATTAATATTCAAGGCCGAGTGACGTCACGATACACAGTTGTACAATGAACCCTAATTTTTAACGCAAGTTTTTAACTTTGATTTCGAACAGTAGTTAAATCATGCATGCAGGGACTAGTTTTATTACTGTAAAGCACTGCAATAGTTCCCAATGGAACGGTTACAACACCACGATTAATTTTTAGTATCTTATTTATTTTCAACTTGAGAAAACAAAGTAAATGCTATAAAATTACTTATTTTCCAGGCTTCCACTCACTGATGTCCTAATATAATTGATAATTAAACTTAAAACACGGCTCAACCAAGATCAACCACTACACCGTTATTAGGTTATAATCGCCAGGACAGATCAATACCAAATCGCTAGAGACGCATAAGCGATTACCTACGCATCGTCTGCCGCCTGCGTTCTTGATTTTCTGAGTCAGGCATGCGCGCTGCCAACTTCGGAATTGCCAAAACGTAGCATTCCTTGAAGACTTGAAATACTAAGCTTGATTCAATCTTTTGCAACGCTTGTCACGTAAAACTACCATGACAAGCGTAAATTAAGTAAAAAGCAAGCTTGCCGTAAGCGTACGTGCTATCTGGGATGCTTTCTATGGGAGTGAAACGTCTACCTATCTTAACATAGAATCTCTCTCAATGTTTTTGAATATTTTAAGTAAATTAATGTTAAATAAGCAAATCATTTGTTGATTTTTGAAAAATACAAGATTAGGTTAAGTAGGTACATGCAAAATAAATTATTTTTATTGGTTTGATTTTTCAAATAATCCCGAATTTAGAATAGCGGTGAGAAGTTTTGTAGTGGTTTCTTGTATCTCAATTTGAAATTGTAGTTTCATATTTGCTTTGAATTTTTATTTTTCAAAATCTATAACTGTTTTTATGTTCTGTTCTTTTTAAAAATTAAGCATTTCATGCTAAGTGTTTTAAATGTGCTTCTTTTAGTTTTAATTTGTTTTCCGTTCGATTTTTTTCTGCGAGGTATTGAAATACACCATTATTTTCGCCTTTTCTGGTTTTTCCTGTCCGCGTAGTGCATTTCCTTTTTACAGCAGATTACGAATTCACTGTCTTCTACTATAACTGGTTTGCTGTTTTCTTCTATATTATACCTTTGTATGGTATTCCAAGCATCAGTAGAAAGTGAAGGTAATTTATTTCGTCATCTATTTCGTAAACATTTATTTTGTTATTCATACATTGGAAAGAAGTTTTCATTGCTGCGTTTCGAATTGGTTTCTCTAATTTTGCATCCTCCAATTTACACTCTTTACGTTGTTGCTTGGTCGTCCTGCCTTATCAATTTGTATTTGTCCTAAACTTGCATTAGTTGTTTCATGGTATCTCCCCATGGTGAATTCAATTTCTCTTTCCTACTTTCTACAGCTTCTTTAGAATCATGTTTTTTAAATTTATATACTCGGACACAGAAAATATAAAACAGGGAGAATACTTACTTTCCCATTATCTTTAGCAGGAAAATTCCGGAATAAATGTTACGTTGCTTTATTTATAATAAAAGATGAAAGGAGCTGAAGATGTTTCTAGTAAATAAAGTAACCTTTGAATTTATCAGACAAAAGACTCAAATCAATATTTGAAATAGATAATGTTATTTATAGGAGTCTTCATCCTTCTTTCCTCTAAAAGAAGCTCAATATTCTTGCATTAACATCAAAATTAAAAGTGAATATTTTATGTATGATATGTACAAGGGAAAACAGCTGGAATTTATAATCTAATGGGTTTTCCAAGAGGTGTAATTTTAAATTAATTAAAAAATTTTGTGTTAATATCTCTATTTAAATTCAAAGTACAAACCCTACGATTAAATGTGTAACACAAAAGCTAAATAGCTTCTGAGACAAATGATCATCTTTTTGAGGAAGTTCTGCATCGAGTTTTTGCATAATTGTGGCTGTATTGTGCGAATAATTCAAACATTGTCTTTTAGAGCTTAAATTGTTTGTGGATGAGTGGCTTAGACTTTGTCCTTTACGTAGCCCCAAAGGAAAAAGTTAAGTGGTGTCAAAACGCACGATCAAGCCAGCCAATAATAATCAATTACTGATACCAGGGTTGCGCTGAAAATTGTTAGTTATTAAAAGACCGTTGCATTTTTTAACAAAAAATCTTTATTGTTTTTCAAAATATTCGCCATTCAGACTAATACACTTGTGCATTCTTTGAAACCACTTTTTAAAACATTCTGTAACTGCTGCATCTGCCCTGGAAAATCTTTTACCTCGCATTATCTTTTTAACAGTTGGAAACAAAAAATAGTCGCACGACGCCAGATCTGGGCTATACGGAGGATGAGTTACCAATTGAACTTCCGAATCTTTCAAAAAATCCATTGTTCTGGCAGCAGTGTGGGAGGATGCGCTGTCATGATGTACTAAGATGTTACGCAAACCGGTCCTTTGGCGACCTGTCTGTAATTTTCCGAACATCTGTGGTAAAGCCACTTCGCAGTTCTGCGATCTTCAAGTGGAATAACAACAACAGGACCACTTCAGCGGAAAAAAACAGCAATAATTTTCTTATTGACGCTTCTGCCACGAATTACTTTTGTGGACAAGTCTTCATCTTCGAATACCCAAACACTAGACTGCTGTTTAGTTTGAGGGTCATAACTGTATACCTGTTACAATGTATGCCACTTGCTTGGAAGCTCCTCCGTCAAATTTTTCCAACATAAATTTACACCAGTCTACTCGATCCGGTTTTTGACTTTCTGAGAGCAAATGTGGTATCCAACGGCTTGCTAGCTTTCTTACCCCAAGATGTTTATGGAAAATGGTATTCACCGCCGAGGATCCAATCTTCGCTTCCTCCTGAATCAAGCTTGCCACACGATCAACGTTTTCTGAACAAGCAGCTTCCGCAGGTCTTCCAGGTCTTGCTTCGTCTTCTAGCAGCTCTCGCTCTCGTCGAAATTCACGGAACCAATGACTAACAGCGGATAATGAAGGGGCAGCATCGCCAAAAGCTGCTATCAAATTTTCATGGCTTTGCTGGTATCCTTACTGTCTTTTATAGTCATTGAAAATCAGAGCAGTTTGCGGAATTCTCATTTTAACTGAATTAAAAATGCACAACTACTTAACTTACAAAATTAACTAAGTTTCACAAGGAAATCGTAACTTTTGACAATTGTGGGTAACAAATGCGACATTCAATTGTTGCAATTGTTTCTAGCCAATTGAGCTTCCATGGCCTGCTACTAACTATTAACAGAGCATCCCTCGTATCTCTGTTTTGCAAAATAATACGTCTCTGTGAAATGTTCACCATATTTCTAAAGAATTTTCACTATTTCTATGCGTTGTTGTAGCATGTATGTTCTATTTTCTTAGATCGTTTTGCCATATGTCAAGAACAGGGCCGTAGCTACAAGTATGGGGCCTCCACGTTATCTTCCCCTTTACCTCTACATTTTCATTTAGTAAGTTCTTTTTTAATAGGGTTGCTATTTGGTGTTTTTTTCTGTTAAAATAGAAGAATGGACATTTCAAACAGACAAAACACGTATTTACTTGTCACACTGAGTTTAATATAAAACTGTAGAAGCTCTAACCAGTTGGCTAAGGCGTTAGCCTTATACTGCAGCGGCCCCGGTTATTATTATTAAGTTAGTGATAGTCGTTACGTCACGCAGAAATGTAAATACTTCTTCACCAGGCGGAGTACCACCTGTTATACGACATGCACGCATGCATACATATAAAACTTACAAAGTTACAATATCCTAAGTCTACACAGGTTGAGTTTTAACTGAAAACAGGATCACATTAAATTCGATTTCCTAACTTTTTTACAAGAAAAGTCATTGATTACTTTATCAAAGTTAATTTGTTGAGCTCTATCATTTTCAATTGAAAACAAAGCTAGATTGCTGAGCCTTTCCAGTCCCATAGTGCTTCGTATGTAATTCTTCATCAATTTCAGTTTTGAAAATGACCGTTCGGCTTTAGCTACGGTCACAGGAACTTTCAAGTACATAATACATGCTGTACACACATCAGGATAAGTTGGCAAAAGTGAGCTGTGATCAATTATCAACAGATCAGCAAATTTATTGACGCTGCTCATTTTCTCAAGTTTGTCTTCAAATGACGTCTAAACTGAGATGGAAATGTTGGAGACACATCATCCGGAAACCTAACAAAATCAACTGCTTCGTCGTGGTCCTCTTTTTCACTAGCTTTGATAAGAAATTTAGGCTGGATTGCTTGATAAGTGTCAGGAACAGCTCTTATACCCTGAAATCGGTTATCTAGTTGAGTGCATAAAGTGTCTATCATTGGATAGAACACTGTTACTCTAAAACAGGCTTCTGGCTCTTGTATCTTATCGTCTTCACATAACTCATCAAAATGTTTTTTCACTATTCTAATCCTACTCTGGCGAAACCTTTGACATATTCCCCAACGTCCACAAATCTCTGAAGCTTCAGACACTAGTTAACATTATTTAATGTTTAAACGGGCTAAGTTTGGTTCAAAATTTTTTTAAAACAATTTTGTAATAAACCCTTCTCCGCTTTCGGGGATCCTGGGGCGCTGCCCCGGTTGTAGCTACGGCTGTGGTCAAGAAATCACAGCTGTTTGACAGTTAAAAAATGTCTCGAAATTTAAAACAAAACCTTTAATTGGAAAACATTTATTTAAACTGTGAAGTTTTTTTTTTCGACACCTATTTTGAGACTCATTTAGATAATTCTTTTTTAAAATAAAATCTTTAACCGTGTAGGTTTGCAGAAAAATTCTAAATTGCAAATAAATCAATAATTGTTATAGAAAAATCAACATATTGTAATGTGCAAGTGATTGTAGCAAACAATGTGTTACCCTGGAATCCTCGAAAACAGGCCAATAGTCACGGCTTAATACGTTCAGGGAGATGGGCGTGGTCCTAGAAACAGTACACCATAGGGGCAACGTGACGATATGTATAGGGTGTTGCAAAATAATAGGGCGCCACGGGATTCAGACTTTGGATCCAACGTTTGACAGAACCCCGAAAGCCAGACGAGGCAGAATATATGGACAGCCTCACGACTCCAGGCTCCACCTTACATGGTTTTTATACTGCGAATAACTCAGCCTCAAAATAAGCATGCAACAGGTGAGGGAAAATCACAAGACAACATATAACAAACCGATCTATTGGTATAAAACACACACATATATATATACACACCGTTACTGACGTTCGTCTGCGTACAAAGTAAAAAAGAAAACGGTAAATAGGACTATAAATTTGGGCCCAGAATGGGTTACTAGCATTAATTTAGTGCGTGAACATGACTATAAATACGGTCCCAGAATGGGTTGCTATCATTAATTTAGTGTGGAAATGACTATAAAGACTGGCCCAGAATGGGTTACTAGCATTAATTTACTACGTAAATATGACTATACATACGGGCCCAGAATGGGTTACTCTCATTAATTTAGTGCGTGAATCATCATAGCAGACAGTTATTAACTTAGGCTAGCGTAGAAAGCAAAAAGGACAAATATGACATGCACCTGGCAACTATCTAACGGCTAACTTCTATACATGCTACCTTATTTATTGCAGTTTTGCCTGGTCCTCAAGGTCGGTGGCAGGAACTCGCCTCACAGCATCGGAATGTCGCAAAGCCGCAGCTGTACTCGTGGATGACGCATACTCCGGGAAACCTTTCACAGGGCTCGATGCGGCGGGACCCGCATGGGAAAAAGAAGACAGGGAGACCTTTTGCACGTCCCGGTGGATATGATCACACGTAATTAGTGGAAAATTGCCTTCATGGCATACGAGACTACGGGACGGAGCAGCACCAAAAACCACAGACACGACTGGCTGCTTCAATGGCTAAAAACGCTCTCCAGAAACAAAACCATGCTGTCGTTAGACACGCTACCGAATGCTGCATGCCGGGGGAGTCTGCCGTGCGTTCTGCCCACCTGCAACCAATCACGAGGCGGACACGGCACCGTCGACAATCCAGCTTGCAGAAACTTCTAGAAAAAGCTGCTTGCTATATCGATAGGATTTTAGATAAGCCAAGAAAATAATTATGAGCGAGGCTACCAAAACGAGTGCCTTACAGATTTTACAGCGGCCGTTACAGCTGTTTAAAGTTACGAACCATTAGTTGCCTACACACAATTTGATGAAATATTGAGCGTAAAAATATGACAAGAAAGCTATATACAAGTGGGGTCGTAATCTTCGAACAAAAATACTCCAAAAAGTCGCACATTCGTAGAATTTGAAAATGTCCTGGCAAACGCTGTAATAGTGGAACAACTCAGCTCTTGAATGTTTCTGCCAATTGTTGCAATGAGCGATGAGTTCAAAGCCACCTGTGTGGTGAGTTAAAAAGCTAGTATTTTTCTTCCTCTTATTATAGGCCAGTGGCCTGTTTTTACCACAAAGTGGTTCTGTGCGCCCTCTTTGCCCTTACGCCGGGTAGGTGGTTAGCCTTGCCCGTTGAAAATGAGGAAGAGTTCCCCTGTTTAGGGGTTAACGACTACCACAGGTGTTAGCGTGATAGCCGGCGAGCGTACGATTTTTAAAATTTTACTAGAGTCTGCCGGGATTCGAACCCGGGCCGGCCGCCTGAGATGCAAGCATCTGCTCGCGGGGCCATCCGCTCACCTTAAAAAGCTAGTAATCTCTTTATACTTAAAGAAACTCTTAATTTGCATTTCTGCCTTAAAATAAAATACTGTATTGAGTGAAGCTGCCCAGACAGTTGCAGTGACTAAAATAATTGCACGTACATGGAAAGTAAAAAAGTTCTTTACTCAGGAAGAAATTCAAGAAACAAAAGATTTTGCAACTGCCACTGACTTTACTTGGAAATTGCAGTTCTTATACATGATTTTTTTTCATTTGGGTCACTTCTGTGTATTTTGTTATAAGACTGAAGAACTATAAGTTACTATTTTCAAAATCATCTGATGGTGGCCATTTTATTATGAGACTTGTATATCCAAGTCATCAAAAAGATATCTTAAAGATGAAAAAAGCATCACATTGCTTATCAAAATAGATTGTGTGGAGACATACAAATATAACGGCGTGTACAGTTCTTTAAATATACTCAAAAAGGGCGCCAACGGATTTTTATCAAATAACAACAAGTGTATCCAGGCATTCAAAACGAGAATTCGTAAACTCAAGTAGCATAAAATAATCTCGAAGAGAAGCTCAACTCAAGTACAGGTAACGGTAACAAATAAATAAAGCCAGAATGCAAATACCACAGTATAATCACAAGCTGACATAAGTTATTTATTTATTTATTTATTAACGGCATACACCATTTACATTAAAATGAAAAATTTACTTTTAATATACACAACAACAAATACGTGTTAATAACAAAAGTTTTGTGATATTTAGGAAAAAAAAAATATATTAAACATTCTGCAAATTGTTCACATGGTTTTTAAATGAAAAAAAGCTCTCAGAAAAAATTTCCAACTCAGTCTGACACTCAATGTAGTTTCTCTGCATTCTGGTAATGGGATTATTTATTCTGTAGTTTGTTTGATGAAAAGGAATACGAAATAGTGGTGGGTTACGTACTCTGACATTGGTATTAAAATCAATCAGATTTACTAATATAGGAGAATCAATCATTCCATTAAGTAATTTAAATAGGAAACATAAGTCTATAGACTTCCTACGTGAGAGAAGAGAAGTCAGGTTTAATTCTTGGCGAAGCTGAGGGTAATTGATTAGAGTTAGGTCATAGCCCTTGCGGTAAGCGTATATTCTTAAGAACTTATTTTGAATACGTTCAATCTTATCAATGTGTATTTTATAATGTGGTGCCCAAATAATTGATCCGTATTCAAGGGAAGGACGTACCAGAGTGCAAAAAAGTGTTCTAAGTATATTTGGTGAGAACTGTCGACTATTCCTTGTTATAAAACCCAGATTTCTTGAAGCCAAGTTGGTAATTTTCTCGATATGTCCACTAAAGCTCAGGTTCTTATCTAGTAAGATTCCAAGATCCCTCACTATGTCAACCTTTCTTAAAACTTCATCGTTAAATGAGTATGCTGATAAGTTAGTTTGGCCCCTAGTAAAGCTCATAGAAAAACATTTTGCAACATTGATATCCAATTGATTAACTGAGCACCATTTAAGAAAGCTATTAATGTCCAACTGTAAAAGATGAACATCATCGGAACCATTAATTTCCCGGAAAATCTTTAAGTCGTCAGCAAATAGTAGAAAATTGGAGTTTGTAATGTACCTATCTAAATCATTCACAAAAATATTAAAGAGTAATGGTCCACAATGAGACCCTTGCGGTACTCCGGACAGTACCGGGAAGGCTGGCGATAAGAAATTATTAATGCGAACGCATTGGAAGCGATCGGTCAAGAAACTGTGCAGCCACTGAACCAAGTCAGCATTTACCCCCATGTCAAGCATCTTTTTAACTAAAAGACCATGACTAACCCTGTCAAACGCCTTGGAAAAGTCAGTATAAATACTATCAACCTGAGATCTGCTTTCCAGGGCATTCAACAGGTAATTGGTGTATATTAATAGGTTTGTAGTAGTTGATTTATAGAGACAAAAACCATGTTGCTCCTGAATTATAGTATTTTTTAATTGGGTAGACAAATAATTGGTTATCAATTTATCTAACATTTTAGGAATGGTTGATTGTATACATATGCCTCTATAGTTACTAACATCTTCACGATTACCTGACTTAAATATAGGAGTAATGTAACTGTTCTTCCAAAACTGTGGGAATTCTCCAGAATGTAGTGATAAGTTAAAAATAGTCTGAATGGGTTTGGATAAAGTACAACTACAATTTTTTAATAGTAGAGACGGTATTCCATCAGGTCCAGTAGAGATTTTATCTGGTAGCTTGGATATGGCATCAAATACTTCAGTAACGCTAAAAGAAGGAACCAAGAAATTATCACAAACATGCACTGTGTTTTTGTAATCTGGAATCTGCAAATCCAAGTTATCTGCTTTATACACATCAGAAAAAACTCTGCAAAGAGATTTACAGAATCATGACCTGAATGACCAGTCGCGTTCTTGGAAAACATCTGAACTGGATACCCATAAGATCTTTTCAATTTATCAATATGCTTCCAAAATGAAGCAGGATTGACATAGAGACGATTCTCAATATTTTGCATAAAAGACTTATAGCATTGTAAAGATAATGTTTTACATTGAGAGCGTAAGTTAGCAAATATGACATAGTCCTCATTACTATTACTAAGCTTAAAATTTCTGTGAGCTCTTTTCTTTTTGATGATCAGGCTCTTTAGTTCTCCTGAAAACCAGATTGGAAATGTTGAGGGCTTATAAGATCTAACTGGTACAAACAAATTAATTCCTGAATACAATACATCATAGAATTGTTGAAGCGCTAAATTAATATTATTCTTACTTACAACCTGATCCCAATCAATAGCTGCCAAGAAATAATTCAATGAACTGAAATCTGCATTTTTAAAGTCATAATATGTTACCTCACTATTTAAATTATTGGTTGGCGAATTGACAGGAATTTGTATTAAGTAGGCTAGATGGTGATAACTATTTTCAATTAGTCGATCTATGGCATTATCAACCTTAACATCTGGGTCGTGCGAGAAAACGAGATCTAAGTATACATTATGGTTATTGCTTATGTTATTAACCTGATTGAGATTAAGAAACGAAAAACTATCACAAACAATATGGGCGCTTGAGGATTGTGGACAATCGACTCCAATGCCGTGTTGGTAGTTTATCCAAGTAGCTTCAGGCAAATTATAGTCGCCTGCTAATATCATATCATATCCCGGATATGCAGTAGCAATATCTTCAACTGACTGGCAGTGTTGATTGTAGATAGTTAACAACTATAATTATAGGTCGACAAGTTACAAGGCACCGCATTCAAATGCTTATAGTCTAATATGTACTTACAGGCTCACAAAACAGCAATAAAATATTATCGCACACATTAAAATTAGACGAAAGTTTGGAAGGTGAAGTTACAGCGGCATCTCTTTCATGGCTTGGAAAGAAACTTTTGCGTGCTCCAGGTGCTATAGACCCTCAAGGAGACGTCGGTGATCCGGACTTCAAAATGCCTGAACAAACTCGAACGACAAAGCACTGGTCGCCAGTGGATATTTCCAACACAAAATGAAGAGTTAGACCTGAAGGTAAGCTCCTGAAATTGGGTCCCTTCCTGCACTCTAAAAAAATGCACGCTGCAGGGGTGAAATGGGCCACGATAGCACGGTTCAGCGTCACGCTCTAAGTGGCATTCCGCATCCCACACGTGGTGGAAACAAACACCTCTGCAAATATCGCCCTAACGGCTCTCCTGTGACTGCTATAAGGGGGAAAAGAGCCCACGATAGAACACAAGTGAAATTATGTACAGCTTGAAGAAATCTTCCTCCTCACTCCGATATTCCGGGCACGTGCGAACTCGGCAAGCGTAAAATCTGCCGAAAATGGCGTGGAACTAACGTTCCCTCATTAATACTTCAGGAATTCGAATCCGCCCGAAAAGGCGCAGGCAAACATCACCCAAAAAATCAAACTACAGCCCATAAATTCACTGAAATTTAAACGCCAACTTTTACTTCCTGGGCTGCAAGGCCAAGAAGTAGGCGTGGCACAAGCATGTGAAATATGAACTGAATAACGTAGACCTTAAAATCAAATAGATACGCAAATACTACAGAAATCGAAATCAATTAGATGCGCAATTAAATCGTAAGAGTGTTGGAATTTAAACGTGTGTCCTCACTTATCTCACATTATAACCTAAAATTGTATTCTTGACAATATTATGAAAGCATTTGAAGTTTGTTTGACGTTTAATATATTCAGAATAAAGCTGCGACATGCCATTTTTTGTGTTACAAAAATCACAGGTCACTCGAGGAGACATTTTTTCGATCACTCTATATGAATGACTTTGTTCCATCATTTCAGATTAGCTGTGCTAAATAAGAGTTAATGTTTAATAGTGCTGACAAGACGAGCTTATACAGAATATAAATAGTGAATTAAAACTTTTATTTTTAGATAAGATTTACAACACACTTATAAGAATTCATTTCAAGATCTTATCAAAAATTGGAAAACTAAGAGTAAGCATGTACAGTAAGCGCAACATAACCTTCGAAAACTGGCGCAATCGTGACTATTGGTCTGAGTCAGGGTCAAAGGTGCTGTTTCATTTACGCTGCATATCAACACATTATGGATATTATTTAAAATGGCAGGCTTCGTTTTTAATACTACGCAAAGAGCAACTTTTTCTAAGGCTACACTGCACTTACTATACTAGTTCTAACTTGATCTTTCAAATATATTTTATTGCATTTTTTTGAAAAATAGATAAATAAAAGGGGTGCCTGAAAAATTTGGAAACCAACTTTTCTGACACATCTGGTAACTGCATACAACCCATGATTAATATAATCCATAGTGTAGGTACACACAATGTACATTCATTATTTATAAGCTATGTAAATAATACAATGTGTAAAATAGATAATTAAAAAAAAATCTGGAATAGAGTATGTAGAAAAATAAAACAAATTTTCAACCTACTGAATTGTTTCTATCCCCAGCCACGAGCTTTTCAAACATTAACAGCCGTATTCATAGTCGTTCGCCAGCGGCTCGCCGGAGTTTCGTTATGAATAGTATGTTGGCGGCACTGTACGTCTATGTCAAATTCGAGGTTATCAGGTTAGGTTTTCCGTCAGTTTTGACAGAAATTGACACAAAATCTAACCTGCTAACCTCGAATTTGACATAGACGTACAGTGTCGCCAACATACTATCCATAACGAATTTCCGGCACTCGCCGGCGAGCCGCTGGCGAACGACTATGAATACGGCTGTAAGTATTGTGGAACAATATTTATGTAATTACAAATGCACATATTCATGTAACATTTAAAAAAACCAGTATTCTCGTCAGTTTTGTAAATTCTGTGTACTAATAACAGGTGTTTTCTAAAAAAAGGGTTTAGAGTGCTGTGACTAAATTTCTTTTAGCACTGAGTGGCTCAAAGATCATCTCAAACCGACCCGGTATGTAGAAACGCTAGCAGTACTGGTATATCATCTATTCAATCAAACTGGAGTGGTATTAAAGCGGTAAATCACCAGGCGTTTATATACTTGTTCGAACAAAGATGAATTACTAGTGTTAGCGGTAATGGAAGATGAGGATGGGTAAATGTGAGAGTCTAAACATATTTAAAGATCATTTAAAATTAAATTTTCCTTCTAGCAGAAGAACAACTATGAAATGAATTCATGAAATTAAGGTCCTATCTGGAAAGAATCTGCTAAAAAAGTTTTATGAGCAATGACAATTGCATAAGCAGTATAGATAGCAAACATGTTACCATTAAGGGCCGGTTGCAGAAAGCAATGTTAAGTCTGGTGTTAGCTAACGTCGCGTCAAAGCGAACAAAAACGCATCAAATTTTGTTTACTAATGTATTAGTTACCATAAGCATTTGAGATTTGATTCGTTTTTGTTCACTTTGACGTCGCGTTAGCTAACACCAGACTTAACGTTGCTTTCTGCAATCGGCCCTAAATGTCACAGCAATACAGGTTCACAACATTACTGGCATTTAAAAATATCTCAGTTGCACTTCTGACAATTGTTGGACCTGATTATAAATTCCTTTGTGTAGATATTGGGGGATATGGAGGCATATTTGAAAAATCGACAATAGACCAAAATTTGAAACTACAACAGAATAACCTTTGCCTGCTAGACATAAACCAACACCTCATATTTTAACCGGAGACGCAGCATTTCCCCTAAAACCCACTTCATAAAGCATTTTGCTTGCAGGAAAGAAAATTACAATAAATGTTTGTGCCGAGCTCAATGTGCTTTAGCCCAAAAGTGGTGTGCACGAGTTACTCATTGTAATGAAAGATAAAAGCAGTCCCGATAATATACAAATTAGTTTTATTAGGCAGTTCTTTGAAGAAATGTGGGAGCCTATTGTAAATCTGGTGAATACATGTAGGGAGACTGATGAGGTACCTCAAGCATTTAAAATTGCTAATGCCAATAAGAAAAGTAGAAAACCAATAAATGTGAAGAATTTAGACCTGTGATTCAGCGCTGCAGCGTGTATTGAACGACTGGAAGATGGGTCAAGATAATGGAGATTTGGTGGTTGCAGTGTTTTTGGATCTAAAACGTGCCTTTGAAACCGTTGATGTACACAAACTTATAATAAAACTTAAAAAATATGGATTCCGTGATACAGTATTAAAATAGCTTTCAAGCTATTTATCAAATAGAAGAGAAGTTGTGGTGTATGATGGAATAAAACCAAGTGAAATTGAAGTAACTTCTGGAGTACCACAGGGGAGCATCCTGGGACCACTACTATTTGCCCTGTATGTAAATGATATAGTTAACGTATTACAGTATTGTAAAATACATATGTTTGCTGATGATACAGTAATTTATAAAGCAGGAAAAAACGCTTTTACAATTGTAAGAAAACAAAGTGCTGACTTACTGAATATTAGTAAGTGGTTGGTTGATGGCGAATTATAAGTTTTACGAAAAAAAGTAATTCTTTATAAAATTCTCTGCTTTTGAAAACAATAATATTCAGCTATTCACATTTGACATCGAATGTACAGGGTGTCCACAAATTGAAAAAGTTTGATAGGAATTTTTTGACCACTTCAATTTTAAATTAAATTTTGCAAATCCTACTTGTAAAACACGTTATCTTTTATCTTAATTAAACAGTCATCATACTTCAAATGTTTATTGCTGATCCGTAACCTTTTACCGACGCATGCTAATGAATAATATGTAACAAGATAATTAATACTGAACATTTTGTTTATTTACATGCATTGCTAAACTGTTACAGATAGGCGATTAAACATTTGAAGTATGATGACTGTTTAATTAAGATAAAAGATAATGTGTTTTACAAGTGGGATTTGCAAAATTTAATTTAAAATTGAAGTGGTCAAAAAATTCCTATCAAACTTTTTCAATTTGTGGACACCCTGTACATTCGATGTCAAATGTGAATAGCTGAATATTATTGTTTTCAAAAGCAGAGATTTTTATAAAGAATTATTTTTTCGTAAAACTTATAATAACCAAGTTTTCCATACGGTGTCAATTTAAGTAGACACACTGTATATTTATATTACAGACCTACGGAAGTAAAAGTTGAAGCGGTCAAAAAATTGTCAAGGCAAGTATCTTTCATAATTTTTTAAAAAGTAAGAAATGTGATGCTCGATATCTTGAACCACTAGAGCCCCAATTTGGTGCATTTATTAAAAAGAAAATAGACTCCAGAAGGGCGGTGCAAATACCATTTCAACATTGAAATGAATCTGTTGATTTCTTTAACAATTAAACTTAATTGCACATTTAATATTAATAGATATTTCAGCTAGTTGCTTCTCCTATTTTGATGCATATTTTGTTCTATTTTCTGATCGAGATGGTTCATATCATACACAATTGCATGTGGTTTTACCATTTTAATTAATAGTTCAATGAACATTTATAATTTTTTGTCTGCGGTCAACTATGCCTATAATGATACCGTGTGATCGAAAACTTTTCCTCTAGAGGGCTGTGGAATTTTTGTTAATTTATGTTGGCAGTGAAGAGTAAAGGCTTAATAATGTAACCTATACAATTTGGACAGCATCACTTAAAACCTTTACATAATGTTTAATACCGAACATAAAGTGGTGCTGCATATGGAAAATAGAGAAAAACACTTGAAACACCTGTAGTTGTTTTGTTATTAA